>KB309537.1:220457-242558 GCA_000328365.1 Capitella teleta
ATACGTTATGTCTCCAATGTGTTATGGCCAACAAATACGTTATGTCTCCTATGTGTTATGGCCAACAAATACGTTATGTCTCCAATGTGTTATGGCCAACAAATACGTGATGTCTCCAATGTGTTATGGCCAACAAATACGTTATGTCTCCCATGTGTTATGGCCAACAAATACGGGATGTCTCCAATGTGTTATGGCCAACAAATACGTTATGACTCCAATGTGTTATGGCCAACAAATACGTGATGTCTCCAATGTGTTATGGCCAACAAATATGTGATGTCTCCAATGTGTTATTGCCAACAAATACGTGATGTCTCCAATGTGTTATGGCCAACAAATACGTTATGTCTCCAATGTGTTATGGCCAACAAATACGTTATGTCTCCCATGTGTTATGGCCAACAAATACGTGATGTCTCCAATGTGTTATGGCCAACAAATACGTTATGTCTCCAATGTGTTATGGCCAACAAATACGTTATGTCTCCAATGTGTTATGGCCAACAAATACGTTATGTCTCCAATGTGTTATGGCCAACAAATACGTGATGTCTCCCATGTGTTATGGCCAACAAATACGTGATGTCTCCAATGTGTTATGGCCAACAAATACGTTATGTCTCCAATGTGTTATGGCCAACAAATACGTGATGTCTCCAATGTGTTATGGCCAACAAATACGTGATGTCTCCAATGTGTTATGGCCAACAAATACGTTATGTCTCCAATGTGTTATGGCCAACAAATACGTTATGTCTCCAATGTGTTATGGCCAACAAATACGTGATGTCTCCAATGTGTTATGGCCAACAAATACGTGATGTCTCCCATGTGTTATGGCCAACAAATACGTGATGTCTCCAATGTGTTATGGCCAACAAATACGTGATGTCTCCAATGTGTTATGGCCAACAAATACGTTATGTCTCCCATGTGTTATGGCCAACAAATACGTTATGTCTCCAATGTGTTATGGCCAACAAATACGTTATGTCTCCCATGTGTTATGGCCAACAAATAGGTGATGTCTCCAATGTGTTATGGCCAACAAATACGTGATGTCTCCAATGTGTTATGGCCAACAAATACGTTATGTCTCCAATGTGTTATGGCCAACAAATAGGTGATGTCTCCAATGTGTTATGGCCAACAAATACGTTATGTCTCCCATGTGTTATGGCCAACAAATAGGTGATGTCTCCAATGTGTTATGGCCAACAAATACGTTATGTCTCCAATGTGTTATGGCTAAATTAGCTTGAATATAAACAAGATGGGACATCGGCCTAACCATTGTGAAAGAAGGGTTTTAACGTGTCCCATAGCTGAGCCACTCGCAGTTTGGCATGAATTATAAAATTTATGTTTATCCGACATAGAATTCATATTATAATGTGAATAAAAATACAGAAAAGATAAAACTGAGCTCAACAGATTTTCAATTTGTTCATAATTTGAGCTCTTTTTGGTTCGCCAAAACCAGCATCTGCTATAATCGAATGAACAGATGATAGGGTTGCCATGGCAATGGCGGACACGTAAGGACCACTTTTCACAAACGATGTCGGATCTGGTTTCTATACAAGTTAATCTCCATATCCATGTCTTATTCGATCGAAGGTGGATCTTGATGTTTTGAAACATCCAGCGACTCATGATGATGAGCGGGACTTCCCTCTAATGGATCGTAACGACCAACTAACATATGTGTTGCAGCTGGCAGAGATCATTGTTGGCTATATTATCTACAATTCATTATAGATTAAAAAAATTCTCTTACAAAATAAAGTATATTTCTGTTTTCCTCAGGCTAGTGAAACAAGAAATTAAAATAATTAACATGTTAACAGAAGAAATAGAAGAAGAAGAGCACAAGTCTGGGTGTCTTTTTGTTTGTGTGAGTTTATATTTTACCAACAATAAATTTAAACATTGCACAACAGAATATCAAAAACAATGGATTTCTCCACAATCCCCCCATAAAATAAAATATGGTTAAAATAATAATATTGGCAAAATATAATGATTGATATTCCCTAAGAAAAAGGCAGCCAAGAAAGATCCCAAAACCTATACAAATTCGTTGTTAAATATAATAATATATAATATAATAAAAAATAGTGTTCAAACATAAGACTTGAAGATTAGATTAGAGATTAGAGATTAGATGGCAGGCGCTACTTCATGCAGTTGTCCTCGTAAGTGTTAAGAACTCCTCGCGGGTCTTTGGATCATCGCGGAAGACTCCGAGCATCGCACTTGTGATGGTTTTTGCTTGCAGCTTCTGTACCCCTCTCATCACCATGCACATGTGGCTGAAAAGAGAAATTAATTTGTAACATAATTCGTTATAATGTCTTAAAGGGAGGTTTCACTTTCGTTTATCAAGCGTCTGATCCTCAACGCAACACTCAAACATACTGATTGCTCCGTGGTTTTTATTGTTTATTATTTTTAATTGGCGATAATTAACGAGTTACAAGTAATTATTGAGTGTTCGCGGCGGTGAATTTCTTGATCATAACGCACCTCGCACAATGACATGTGAGCATGGCGTCCAATTTCAAGGATATTGTGAGTGGGATTAGTGCCCGATTTATCCCAACAAATAACAGTGCCCCTATATGTAATATTCAACAATAGGGGGGGGCCTATTTTAACTTTTGGTGACAAATAAGGCCCTTATACTATGTAATAAATAATGATTGTCATGAATCAATAAGATTATAAGGGCAGTGTTTTCTGCGTGCATGATGTATTACATATACTCTCTTGTTTGCGAGTGATTAAAGCACTGATGTTTATCTCCTAAAATACAAAGCAGATGGCTCAATCCTTCCGTATTCGACGAAATGCTCGCGCATTGCTCGGATAAGCCTCAGTCTTGTTGCCTTCATGAGCGAAACCTAAAAATGCCCGGTGCTCCGGATCTCGAAGGCAGAACGTTATGATTCTTGTTTTAGAAGGCGCATATAAATCAAAATCCTCAAATTTAAAAAAAATCATTAATACATTGTTGCTAGGGTGACCAAGAGCTTTCTTTTCGCGGTTTTATTTTTCTGTAATCGTTATTTTAAGTTGTGTTACATCTGAAAAGAACGGATCTTCTAGAGTCCGAATACCGACCACTTCAATGTTTCGATCAAGGGAGCAAATGATCCGTTATGTAAAAAATAAAATCCGTTATGTGGAACTTGTATATATGCTGCAGGTGAACTTACGTTGCTTCGATTACTACTGCGACACCGGCCGGTTGAACAGCCTCCGTTAGAGCGACGGCAATCTGTTTAGTTAACCGCTCTTGAACTGCGGAAATTAATATAAATAATTATGTTACGTTTGCAGACCATGAGACAGTGACCTACCTTGTAATCTCCTGCTGTACACTTCAACGATTCTGGCGAAGAAGAAAAAAATTTGACCACACAAGAAGCTGACAACCACTCGTTTGAGATACAACACTTTATTGTAACAAATTTATCGATAAGAAAAAGTCACATCGCACGTACACTCAAAGATCCGCGTATCTCGAAATCGACTCACCTTGCCAGCTTACTGAGACCGATGACCCGTTTATTTGGAAGGTAACCAATTGACACCTGAGGAGGAGGCCATCATTATATGATTACATAACACTGTACATGTAGAAAACCTTCATTGTTGCATTTTTAGTAATGATCATAACTTATAATATTAAAAACAGAAAAATGTTTATTGCTGGTAATAATTATAGCTTGCGGCATCGTAGAGAGAGGATGCTGAAATAGAAGGAGGGGGAGGGGGGTCTTACTTTGCCGATGAATGGTACAAGATGGTGTTCGCACATGGAAAACATTTCGATGTCCTTGACAATGACCATTTCATCGTGATCTTCGTCGAATATTGCGTCATTCAACACATCTGCGAACAAATCAAGAAAATTGAGGCAAACACGTCAAACAGCCTTCTTTTTTTTTTTTTTTTTTTTTGAGCTGAAATCATGGAAACTATTGGCATAATAGTTGTGGATCGAGAAGGTGTTTACATTTATACACCTTCGATTAGAGTGTAAATTGCTAAGCTAATCCTTTGGTTCGACGTACAAGGCCCACAATCTAACATGGTTCATTCCTGGTCACGGAGGTAGAGCCCCAAATAGGCCTGGCTGTCCTCCGCATTGGTATTGGGTGCATCGAGTTGCCACTGTGACTACGCCCCAGCAAGCAACACTGACAGATGCTAATCAGTGTGGAATTAATGCTGACAGCCTTCGTCTCCGGGTCAAACACTGGATGGAACGAGCGAACATGGCTGTCCTGTGTAAGTGGAGGCTGCGTCGTCAGTGCTTAATAGTATGGACATGATTAATTAACTAATCACTCGATTTAAACGGATCGATTCAAACTCTTGAGACAAGTTGAGGTTGAGATAATATGCAGAGCATGAGGAATGATCGGGTAATGCTATTTGTGCACAAACAAATATCAATAGCATAGGCTGTCATAGTGCGTGTGGTATATCTGTTGCTCTATTGCAGGAATTTGCGGATGCATGTGGGAGTTGGATTCGAAACGATCTCATCAGAGCTTCAGACCAATAAGCCCAGATCAAGGACGCTTCAAGGAATCGCCACCACGAATTGGCGTCGTATGAATACTGATTAGTCCACCACGCAACCTCAGTCCTATTTATAACCCATTTGGGGTTAAAAATAAAATATAATTTTGCGTTGGTCGATATGAGTTCAAATTTCAATTAATTACACGCTACTATAAAATAATGACATGCACAAATAATTCAAATCGCAGTATCCACAATTCCGATACTGGGACGCCTGTCAATTAGTCACCCCCCTCCCCCGGGTATCTGTAATTGCGCCGTATTGTTACATAACAGTTATGATGCCAACTTGAAGGACAATGGCCCCCCAAAAAAAAAATAGCTTCGGTACGGTTTGCCTACAGAATGACAGACGGATCCTGACTAAAGTGAACTATAGAACTCTCACAACTGATTAGGTCTTGATGGAGCACACGGTGTTCAGCAAACAGAGTAATATCAATAGGGCATTGTGCCCCCATAAACCAATGCTCTCCGTGCAGTTATTGCACACACGGCATAAATCGCCATTTGCCTGGTATGGCGTCGAGATATCTACAATGGCATGCAGTGGCCATGCAAGCAGTAAGCGCATGTCGTAATTGGTTAATGACCAGGCGTCCTTTGGCGCAACGATACATGATTCATGAGTGGGGCTACGAGCAGCACGTCCTTCATAACATGCTGAATGAAATCCTCCCCGATCACTGTTCACAATTCTCGATAATAACACAGAGTATGCTGCATGCATACACGTGTCGTGTGAGCACGGGTACAGCGAGCGGCCCACAGTAGCTGCTGATGACGGCGCTCAGGTTTGCATCTCGTGTGCATATTGGAATCGATGATCCATGTGCCCCCTTCCCCCGTTACGTAATTAAAGCGAGATTGCATTTGGTTTGACTACCTAATGAGCTAAGTCGTATCATTGCATGGGAATGCGTATAACATCATTAGCTTTGGACGTATGTATATATGCATGCTGAATGTGTTGCTTCAGGTGTCGTCGCAGTGCTGTGAATTCGTCTTCATCTCTGTCACTTATTTATCTCCTGCATAACGACACTCTCTGGTCCCGTTCGCGCTCAGACGCATACGAATACGACACGTCGGATGGGGTGTACTGAGAGGAAGCATGCAGCACCACATTGCTACAAATGGGGGTCGGTCTAAGCACTATACATAGTATATACATGTATAGCAAAATTGATTTAATATTTAAAAAAAAAAAAAAAGTGGGCCACGTGCTCTGCAGAACAGCGTTTTTAATTTGTTCGTTTGTTCGTTGTTGTTTTGGTGAGTTGTTGTTGTTTTTTTTTTTATCTTACACACCGACGTACACCTGCGTGTATGGTGTTTCTTGGATGGTGTTGTTTCCCCCCGTATTCGTACCGTAGCATGAAATGTGACGTAGGGAAGGGCATATTGAAGATGAAAAAAGGCATCGAGAAGGGAAGCCAGGGCAGAGGAAGGAAACCAGGATATTGATGGCGCAAGCCGAGTGTTGATGATCGTTGACTCAAGTATTGATTGCAAATCGTGCAAATGTTCAGGACAAGGTCGAAATCGAATAATGGCCCAAAACGAGAGATTCAGGGGTGCGCACTTTGTTGGTCAAATAAAGGAGCCCTCTTCCCATTTTTAAATTTAATTTCTTGGAAATAGTATACTGAGACGTGTCGCTGGTGACAAGTAAATCTTAACGTGAAGATCATTAAACAGTCTTCCAGTTTGTAAGGGGTTTTTTTTTTTTTTTTTTTTTTCCTCCTCTCTTGGGTCATGTTGCCCTTGAACCCTTGACGAGTTCTAACTTCTTCTACATATGTCGTAAATTTTTCGTTTTTTTTTTTTTTTTTTTTCTTCTCCAGGATGAACTCAGGCGGTGAAGTGAATATACTTATGCTCTTTAATTAATCGTCTGATGTTTCTGATTTGCAGCGTAGTAGATACCTTGCTTATCGAGCCAATCTTATCGCCACATTCAATCACGTGCCCATACATAGATAACATGCGATCAAAAGCTTCTCTCAGGTCTAAAAAGTAGGACTAACAACTGCTTCTACTATAATGATTACACGTAACGAGGTTTGCCAATGCATCTACATGCTATTTGAGAGTCTTTCAGTGAATCATATGTAATGCTTAAACTCGAGACTCAAGACTATTGTGGTATGCTTCCAAATTCTTGTTAACTTTCAGCAAGTTTTCTACTTCTTATGTATATGGTCAACAGTTTCATTTGTGTGAAAATGTCGAATTGTATGTTATATGACTCACAAACACTGACGGATTCTTATAGCATGGCAATAAAAAAAAATATAAAACATCAAGCTATATTTATAGAGGAGTCCAAAAATGAAATAAACCCACTTTCTTATAAAGTAAAATCAAAATTAAAGTACCGCAGGAGGGAGTCGTTACATATTTTCGTACCTGCGATTTTCTCGTCGTAGCCTTTGGTGAAGTACAGAAGCGCCTTGGCCGCCCGATCAGGCGTCCTTAGCAACCCTTGTCTTTCCGGGTTTTCTCCGATATCTTTGAGAATGGTCTTGTAAGAATTGCTGAGTTCTGCGAGTACCCCGCTCTTCTGCTCCGCGCGACGGCGTTCATCTTGTCGTGGGCTGGGACTCATGGCTGATCGAACGTGTTCGCGTTGTGAATGATCTTCGTCGTCTCCAAGGTAAGTGGCGCTTTTCCGTGTTTTGCACGGGCTTTTAAGTAAAGAGAGCTCCCGCAGTTTCTCATTCAACTCGATATCCATTTTTTCGTGCTTGCTGCACGAGTGTAAATCCGACATTCTGCGTTTTGAGAGGAAGCTGAGGATGCCGGTACACTCGCAGCGAAACATAAACGAATGCTTTGAGTCGCCACCCTTCGTCCGACGAATGTTATCAAATGCAAGGCGCTTGACCCCCCGCGAAGCAGCATCTGCTTCTGTAGGCAGACCATGAATATTCATAATGCGCAGTGATTGGTCTGCGCTCTGTGACGTCATAAGATAACATTCGAGGCTGCTGCATTTTGTGATAAGTAAACGTTCGATTTGAGGGGACATTTGGGAGTATATTCAATACACTCGTCGACTTGTTGCTTTAGGAAGACCGGGAGATCGTAAACCTCGAAAATCAGAAGTATGTCACTTTGGCTTTTCTCACAGAACAGTCCCCCAATTCATGTCAACTTTTCAAGTTGCACCCATGGAACGCATCATTATTTGTCAAGTTTTCAAATTGGGGGTGATTAAAATTTTTTTTTTTTTTTTTCGCGCGCTTCAGAATAAGGGCATGTTGAAGACTGAAAACAATCTTAAATCCATTATCTCAATCGAATGATGTCGAATCATCAATGTGAAGCGATTGATACAATTTAATTCGCAAGTGTCAGCGCCATTTACATAGTGCAAATTAGTGAAAAAATTATCTGATGATCTGTTGATTGCGTGGAGTCTAACTAACAAAGGAGTAACTAGAATGCTTAAAATGCCTGAAAGTGCATTTAGTTCACTATACATATATATTATGTCAGCGTTCACGTAAGTCAAGCATTCTGACATTGCGTGACTAATTTAAACCACCATAGCCCAAATGCACTCTATCTGTACGATAGATTGGTATTGTTAATTGCGTCTTTAACCTCAATTAGGAATTTGTCCGATATAATAATAATCATTATCATTATATTCATGCCATTCATATTGACATACATTTTTTCAACAATAATAATGATGACATAGTTAAAGAAAATGAAAAATTATAAAAATATATATATATTATATATATAGAGTGGGCCAAAGTAGTCCATCTACTCCATGTTAAAAACACCACTCTAAAATTTGCCAAAATGTATTAATTGTTAAAATTAATAACTACCTGGTATGGATTGACTGTTATTCTGCGCTCAATTATGCAAAGAAATCAAGTTAAAAGTCAATTTTGAATAAAAGAGGAACAATTAAATGCGTCTGTTTGCCGCCAAAAGTGGAAATATCGCGGAATGATGAGCGCACTCTATTATTTGAGATAAATCAGCTTAAATGTTGATGAAATAGAAATGATAGGAACAGTAGCATGACATGTTAAAACTAACCATACCAAGTATTTATTTCTGTTATCTTTGTGTGATTTTTAGTTTTTTTACAGTTTTGTAACATTTTCTCAGAAATGCATAACACCATTGGACAGCATTGAGATCTTTAACATGGAGTAGATAGACTACTCTTGGCCCACTCTGTATATAATGATATAAATGTCAAACTGTAGTCTGGTCTTAATTTTAGAGCTGGTGCCATAGAAATATAAAAGCATACTAGTAACTAGAATGCCTTTATAAGTGACTCAGTGGTCACGTGATTGGTCAGAATTGAAGCCAGATTTAAGGGGGACATTTTGTTGAATGCATAGTTTATATCTATGTATATATATCTACCTTTATCATAATAATACTAAGGTTGATGTGTTGAGAGTGCATTTGCCTCAGAAGACAGCGATTGTGAGAGACGTGCTCATCTTGTTAGCCACGCACTAGAACAGTCAATCGGAGGCGCTGAAACGCAGCTGTGGTGATTTATACATAATTTAAGTTAATCAAAATTTATAATTATGTATCTATTTATATTTAAGAAATGGAGATGTTGAAGAGCCACAGTCTGCTTGTTGTGAAGAATTCTGACTGTACTGAGTACGAAGGATTACTGTCGGTTTTGGTGAGTGCATGGTCACATGCGGTGTGCATGATCACACGGTGTGCATGGTCACATGGTGTGCATGGTCACATATGGTGTGCACCACTTCAGTTCTGCTTCCAATTTCAGGGACAACATTTTCACGTGCGGATTGTGTTGAATGCGCCAGGAGAGTTGAAAGGAGCGTTGATTGAATCAGAATGGAGAATGAGGCATTTACTTGATGGCTACAGAGCAATTATTCATCAGGTATGCAGACTACAAAAACCGCATATTACACAAAGACAGCCAGCTCATGCATGCCTCTGCCTGTAGATCATTTTGTCGTATTTCAGACTTCAGACTGCTGCCTGTGCTGATCTCTGATTTGCTAGCGCATAAAAGTAGTCATAATGCAACCACTAACAGCACAAAACAAATGCACCGTTGCACAATCCGGTATAAATGCACGGGAGTTCTGCACTTCTTCCACCAGGATTAAAATTAACAAGCGAGCCAAGGGAAGGAAATGCTGGCTGTCTTGCTGTGTAAGGCCTTTGCTATTATTAATAATAGATTGATGGATAAATATTTGTAAATTGATTTTACTTCTAAGATTAGGGATATGAAATTGAAATGAGGATATTAAAATATATGAAATCGGCACAAAGGAGCCCATTACATGTATAGCACTGAAGCCATCTTTGTCCAGATTAATTTTGTGCTCATTTTTAATGTCAAAGTTTAGCTTTTAATGTTAACCTGGTCTATGTTCAAGCAATAACCTTCCAAAGCAACCCTCACTTGTTTGGTTTATTCATTATTAGCTATATATCTAGTTGATTTTATTATCGTCTATTGCTTATTCCATAGCTTCTACCCCCTCGTTTTAGTCGTTTATGATCATGGCCCCTTATGCGACATAGTCGAAGGCATAAGGAAGTTTATGCAATCAAGGCACGCTCGCTTTGGAAGAACGCAGGAGATGACCAGAACGTGCGCCTGCAGTGGTCTCAAGCCACGGATGAGTGGACGAGCTTCAGCACATGTATTTGGAAGCAACGACGATAATGCATAATGAATATTAATGAATATAATAATTAATGTTAATGAATATAATAAATAAGTATGGAGAAGCCAAGGATGATGATTTTGAAAGTTGGAATTTGTATGAAAGTATCTGGTAAAAATGATTGATTCAAAAATTGCCTTATTTTTTTCTCTTTTCAGAGGTTTGAGCAATGTGAATCAGTGGGGAGCTTTTTATTGGAACTGCAGCATATTTTGGTGAGTGTTTTCATGTAATAACATCAAAATGAAAAGGTTTTAATTGTTAGAATGGATCTCATTATAACCACTGTGATACATTTCTAAAGATTTGAGAAGAGTGTTCATAAATGCTTTGAAATACCATACTGGAGAACAGGAAATTTTTGCGGAGTGCATTTTCTACAGTTTTATGGCTCAGGCCTTTATTCGCGGCACCAAATATTTGCGGTCAAGCATAGGGTCATAGTATAACATCACCCCGAAACATTTTGTGTTCATCTAATGCAGGAAATTTCCATGCCGCATGAAACTTTTGCTATGTTCGCGGTCATGATCGACCGCGAATATAGCGAAAGTTTCATGTGGCGTGAAAATTTTCTGTTTCCTGTGAGTATTTTACTATTTAGGTGAAAATAAAATATTTAGTACAAGTATAACACAAAATGAAGCATAGTTAAAAGCGTAATCAATCAATATAACATAGTGATAAAGTGGGTTCAAACAATTTTATTTCAAGAGTCTTTGTCGTACGTGAGCTGTCTTAAAACTCGGGGTGAATCGTTCCACCATCTTGCGCTTACAGCATTAAAGTTGTGCTCTCCAATCGAGGATTGATATCGAATAACTTTTCAACTGTCCTGTATTGAACGCTGGTCATTGTTTGGCATACATTTCTATAGACTATAGTAAGTTCCTGAGGTAACCAGGCGCGTTACTCATATGTAGGGCTTTATAAATGAGGCATAAGGTTTTGTATTGGGTCCATTCATACGGAGCCAGTGACGTTTTTTCATGACTGGAGTGATGTGGTAGCGTCTTCTCATCCCGGTCAGCTGGTGGTCAGCATTATTCTGGATCAGCTGCAATTGCTTTAAAAGCGCTTCAGAGAAACTGGTCTGAAATCATGTTGTGATAATGGAGCCTTGAACTGCTTTGGCACATGTTGCCTTGTCATGACTGAGTGAATTGAACTGACAATGTGAGGGGCAAACAGCCCTTTTGTTTTTGAATATTCCCGTCTATATTTTTAAAATGTAAATGAAACCAGCATTACCAGGAGAAAAACAAATCTGGCTGTTTATTATTTTCCTTTGTTTTTTTCTTTTTCAGGAAAGTCAGTTGGATACAAAGGTGAAGAAGTCATGTCAGCCAGGATCTGCTCTGCCCAAATACTATGAGGGATTGCTCAGTGACCTTAATGACCTTGGATGGGAAAGGTCAGTTCTGGGAGAGGAGAATTAGTTCTCAAGAAATAACAGGGTGCACTTGTACTCTGCATTACTAGCATTTCTATAAACCTGGTCTGCTTTGATGTGTGGAATAGATATTAATATATTGTTATATATTAATATCTATTTATGATGTTATGACGACGCAAATTGCAAGATCCTACGCTCATGAATCAAGGCATCTGCATGAAGCTGAATTAACGTGGGACTCCACGAATGAAGAAATTCGAAGGGAACTCAACGAGAGTGGGACAACATTCAGTCACAGAAGAACTTTACCAAGTTCGTCAGCCAATCCGATTAATACGCAAATGCGAAAATGCCAGATTAATTTCCTCACCAGCACATCACAGTGGGGACTGGATGCACGCCATTCCGCACACAAACCTCGGCACTCTTCTTTCTATGGATGAACTTAGAACAGGTGTTGCAATTAGACTCGGGTGCAAAATATGTGAATCCTCGTTATGCCGTTGTGGAAAGAGAATGGACTGCTGGGCCGTTTCCCTCGACACACAGAACTGAACCACCTAATAAAGAAGAGTTTGCAAATGCAAGCATCCCGAACATGTTGGAGTCCAACGGCCTATCCAGAACAGATGGCAAGCGACCAGATGGGCTAACCTCATGTCCCTGGTCCCATGACAAAAATCTAATTTGGGATGTGACCGCTACAGACACTCTATGCTACTCCAGAGTGATGAACAGCACTACCACTGCAGGGAGAACAGCAGAACAATGCAAGCTGGCCAAATACTGTAAAGTGTCAGAAAATTACTATATTCAACCTTTGGCTTTTGAAATTTTAGGATTATGAGGATTATCAACAACAAAATTTATTAGCGAATTAAAAAGGAAGTTCAAACTAGCAACAAAAGACAAACGAGAAGGCCAGACTTTTGCCAGAAAATCTCCCTCGCCATCATCAGGGGAAATTGTTCATCAATCCTATGCTTAAAAATTCATTCGTAATTTATACTATTCTATCGACTATAAATATCTGTTTATTGAATAGATGCCCAAAACATTAGGGAAAAAAAACAAAAACAGTTTAATGAAGCATGGAATATAATGATTTGTGAATGCGTTGTTTTGCTGTGCCATTGTACCCCTGTTATATTATAGGAGGTACTGGGTTTTTGACTTTTAGTATTATTACTATTTGGTAATATTTGATATTTGGAGAATTCATGTAGATTTTGAACTAACAACTGAACTAAAGGGGCAGCATTCCATTTGCACACCCAGAAATTAGCTTCGCACAATTTGCCCACTTAATAACAGAAGGACCCCTAGATTTTACATAATCCCACACCTTAAAAACATTGTTGAAATTTCGCATTTTACGATGTATTGTACAAGTAACATTTGTATTCATGTAAATTCAAAGAAAATTCGACCCTCTCACTTGACATAATTACCTGAAAAGCAGGAATGATATTGCCAGGAAGCCCCCAAAAAAGTCCTGTTTTTACTGCGTTCTATAAAAAAAAACCCTCTGCATATAATTAGGTCATTCAAGATAATCAAAGCCATAGTGTCTTATCCCATAGATATACATTCCTGGATCAATCAGAAATCCAGTTGCCCAGATCCTAACCTCCCAGTAATAAGAGTGTACGCATATCTATTGGCTTCCAGTAGGCATGAAGACAGTCGTTCTGGTGGAGCGGCCATTTCTGACTAATCTCACACTCTGTATTCGCACCGTCATGCTCGGCTGCCCTGACATCAGATCGATGTCGCTCTTTGATGCCATCGATTAACAATGATCGGTTTGTGCTGACGTCTCACGTCATCGGTTGAACCCCTGTTCGTGTTGTGATCATAATAAGCCGTCTGTGGGTTGAACTTCTTCTGAATGAACCAGTGTAATATTTATCACACACCAATCATCCGAGACAGAAGCCCCGGCTTATTTATCCTCGGTACATTGTGTCAGCTCTTTATGCTTTAAAATGTAGACATGTGTTATGACAAATCAGACTGGCATCAGAAGTGCATTTGAAGTGTACTTGAACTTTTGTTCTCCTCCTTTTGTTCGGTCAAACACAGCAGACAATTGAAGACTAAAAGTTCCCAATTTCCAGACGGCATTCACGCGAGATATTCACGACCTGTATGCTGAATTTTGATTGCTTTCATTGTTTTGGTGTTGAGTACATGTGTTGCTGGTTAGAGGAATCCAGGGCCTTTGCCCTATTTAGGGGTTAGGTAGAGCTTCCTCCCGGGCCTGCTCATTAATTATGTTGAGATGTCAATGGTATCCACAAACTTTTATAAAAGGGAAAGGGTAGATTCTCAACCATGTGTTATGGTATACGAATAGAATATGCTGAAGAGTTAACTACTTGTAATATAATAGTTAAAATTCAATGTGCCTGGAATAGTTGTATTAAATGGGGAAACTGGCTCTATGGATGATGGAAGAGCAATTAAAATAACGAATGGGGAAATAGTTGATATAAAGCAAAGTTTATTAATTAATTAAATATATGTAATGAATGATTTAATACTCAATTAAATAGAGTTAATGTTGGAAGTCTACCGATTAACTTAAGGGAGCGTGTTTGTGTGCATCCTGTTCACACACAGCGGTCGAGGTTCGTACTCGACGAGAGTCTGTTTTCTGGTGACGATATCAAATACATGAATACAAATATTTGCTAACAATAAAACTTGCACCGCACTCACTAGATGTAGTTTGCGCATTAATATTCTCTGTGCAATTCCCTCCGTCGTAGTCGCTGTGATTTCGGATGTGTTTATTTGGTCAACGCAGACTCAATTAAGCGTATTTGCTGTCGATGTCGGCGCATTGATCTCGTGACGACAATTCCATGTCGCTGCCTCGAGCGATGCACGCAATGACCCCCCGTTGAGGTCATCGCATATTGCACACGGCTTTCAAAAGTTATCAAAACTTTTGAGAAGTTAAAAGTGAAATATTCCGTGAGTGTTATGAATGTTTTGCGAGGGACCTGGGTTCGAAAAAAAAAAAAAAAAAAAGAGAAGAAAAAAAAAATCGAAGCTTAATTCAGTTGTCATTTGTGCTGGGCTGATTGTTCAGTTTAAATTAACATATTTCATACAGTGATTTAATGTGCATGCTGTGTGCCCAAATGGAATAACGATTCTGGTCATCAATCTCATATGCATGGCTGGATCGAGCCGTGGCGCTGAGAGCCAGGGCGGCGTCCCAGTGAATTGACAAATTAATAAAATTAGGTACGATATAAATTCTGCAATCTGTACAGGGTACAGAAGTGTCGCCATGTTTTAAGTTAACCTAATTTTTTTTTGGATGTCAATGATTACACATTTTAAGTGGCCTCGTAGGATTGCTTGCAGCAGATTAATCAGGCTCAATTATAATCACTTTTGGGGAAGCAAGACAAGGCAGTTCTTCCAAGCCCCCCGCCTTGCTCTCCCTGGACCCCCAGAGTCTCCAAGGCACAAATCAGCTCGTAGCTACGGTCACATACAAAAGTACATTTGCACTCAAAGTCGTTCATTAAAACTCCTCAACTGCCCCTTTTCTCCCTAATTGACTCCAGAGCTGGCACCGTCACATTTCATTCATGCATGGCATCCTCTTCAGTCCTTCACCGCTGAGATTTTTTTTTTTTTTTTGGATTTTTTTTTTTTTTTTACCTAATTAACATATAATACTGTATATGCATTTCATAAAATCTCGGAAATGAAAATAACATACTCGATTAGGAATTTTGCAAGCAATGTTTTCACCATTATGTTTCGATTTGTTGACTGCATTTAATCTTCCATAATATTTTGATATATCTTACTTCACATGAGTGATGAGTAGGAGTGGAATCATAATAAAACTTTATCTAAAATAACGGTGTATCTCGTTAATTTATGTTCGCGTAAGTGGAATCGCAATGAAATTTGACTTCAAATTTCCGGTGCATCCCAAAGTAAATTGAGCGATATCTTTTCTTTATTGTGATGTCACGAGTCAATAAGAAATACATAGAGGGGACAAGCATTTGTGAGCAATTAACAGTCATGTATCGTTTGCTTTGTTTTGATCACAAACAATACCTATATGACTCCAGCATGGTTTTGGATTAAAAGTGTTGATGTATTTTTCCAACAGTGTTTATACTTATTTTTACCCCCACACCAGTCATGTGACCTATGCTGACCCCTGACCTGTGATCGAGATATGTGGTGAGAACCATCGATATGAGCGATTGGCTGTGGCGACGGCGTGCATCTCTCTTTGCATTGCTATGCATTGCTTCGTATTCATGGCGGAAATATTCGCCCAAGACCAAATTGGCCTCTGGCAGGAAATGCGCCAAATGGAGAATCGGGAGGAAAGGGGGGGCGGGGGGTATTGGGGTATTGGGATTGATGTGGGCGTAATGGAAGCACTTAGGACGAAAGCCCTTCGGGTGGGAGGGGGAGGCTGCTGTGACATAACCATCTAACAACCATGATATAACCACAGGTGGTTATCGTGTATTTCAGGGTGACTGCTATTGATCCGTCATTCAGTAGGCTCACTCTTGAGGCCGAGGATGAAGCGCAAAGAAAACATTGCATCAAGTTGGAAATACCGCAAAACGTGAGATTCATTTGCCTTCTGGATGAGGTCCTTGCTTAGGAATGGAATCAATGGCCCACTAAGTACTCGGCCCCTCTTTTTTTTTCACCAGAGTAGCAACCCTTACTGCATGGATATAATATGTATTCGTTTTTCCCTCTTTCCACCCAGTATCCTGATGTGGTTCCGACGTTCACCCATGAAATGCCATGTGACTTCAGTCTGCACTGGACCCCATCGGTATATAATTAAAATCCCGATATTTATTATTTAATTGTTCTAAATAATCACCTACAGAGCTGTTTAGCAGATATCTTTCACCAGTTTCGGAATCAGTTGGCGTTGTTCCAAGAATTCTGGGATGCAATGGATGAAATCGACTCGAAGGTCTGGGTCCTCGAGCCAGAGCAGCCGACCAGAAGCTGCTGTGCGCGGAGAATTGCACTGGGTGCGTTATGACTGTGAATGCGTTATGATTGATGCCATTTGAGTATGTTATTATGATTGACGTTTTCTCTTCAGGGCAGAGTGCGTCCCTACAGATGGAAGTGCTGCCTCTTCACCCCAAACATCTCCCCTCCTGCCTCTTCCTAGGCGCTGATCATGGTGAGATCCACCCTCTCTAATTTATCAATCGTTAAATATTGATTCCGTTTAGTTACCGATCCGCTGCGTGAAAACTTCAACCAGAACATCCAGCGATGGTGATGCTTCATTCCTCTTCCCTCTCCTCTCTTCACGCTTCTCCTCCTAGGGATCACACTCAGTCGTTGCTAAGCAACCTCGAGACAATTCTCCAGATGACTTTCCCATCTCCATGTACGACATCCAAGGAGGACGTGACTGTATCGTGCGGCATCTGTTATGCGTATCGTTTGGAAGATCAGCTGCCTGATCAACAATGCGAAGACAAGAGATGCGCTCAGCCCTTCCACGCCTCATGCTTGTACGAGGTATTCATTTTGCACAGGTTCACTTTGAACTTTTGACCCTGTGATGTTTTTTTTTTTTTTTTTTAGTGGCTGCGTTCTATGCCGGATCACAGGCAGAGTTTCAACATCATTTTTGGTCAATGTCCATACTGCAGCCAGGTATGTAGAGCGTATAATATTGCTCCTGATGTATAACTTGCTTTCTGTCTTAGCCAATCACAGTGAAGATGCCACCAAGATGAATCAAACCTTCACTACCGTTCATATTATTTGATATTTTTTTGGTTTTTTTAAATAATCATCTACATTTGCTATTTCTGATAAATTAATGTTTATTTCTGTCTTCACTTTCATAAAATTCGACATTTATTAAATTGAGATCACATATCATTGAACAGCATGAATATTTAAGCAAAAAGCGTATTCAAAGCATCGCAAAGTGTTTACGCAGCGAACTCAGCAATTGTTTTGAATCCATGTGGTCAGAAAACGCGTCTGACGCCCTGCGCGCTGCGTTGAAACTGCTCTGTAAATCTCCAACCTGAAAACGGAAGCAATAAAGCGAAAAGAAAACCAGAGAATGTTGCGTTCACCTTATCAGACATTGAAGCAAAGTTGTAATGAGGTTCGTACATGTGAGGCGCCAAATTGAAAGCCGCTTGGAAGAACGCTCGTGACTGAAAGAGGGAATCGTGAGATTGCCGCCACGATCGACGCACGCTCACTGACCATTTCCAAGCGTCCTTTCTTCATTTCCAAAACGCCCAAGTTATTGTACGCTTCCGCATGGTCGTTATTCGATGCCAAAGCTAGTCGGAAACTCTGGTACGCAAGCGTGAGGTCACCGATACCCTGCATGGGGAGAAGGGGTCAGTGGTCATTCAATGAATATGCACGGGACGAACCAGGGCCACATGGCCGATGTTGTACCACACATCTGACATGTTATCATCTGACGCCAGAGAAAGCGCTCGTTCAAAACAGGTCAAGGTCATATCGTACTGCTGAGCGTAGAAACAGCAGAGACCCAGGTTATTGAAGAGTTCTGTGTTGTAAACACCCATCTGTAGTAACCGCCTGTGAAAAAAAGAAAAGTTATCAATATTGGCAGGATAATTGACAGCAAACCTGTAGAATTTCAGCGCAATTTCTGGCTGATCAGTGTAGAAGTAATGCGTTCCTATGCAAGCGATGGCTTCTATGCTCATGTTGTCCTGGTGCAGAACGTCTTTGTAGAATTGTACGGTGTTTGACATGTCGTTCATTCCCTGTGTGCAGACTCTGGTGCAGGATTCAACACTGTGACTGATACGTTACCTCGTAGACCCTGGCGATGCCTGTGAGCAGAGATGCTTCGCCAATGAACCTCTGCAATCCCTGTTTGTAAACCTCGACTGCAGTCAGAGGCTGATCCAAGCGCACATACACTTTACACAAATAGAGATAAGTATCGACCATGTCTTGTTGCTTCAGCGCGGATTTAAACTGCTTTTCCGCGTCACGGTACATTCCCAAACTGAAATAAATAGAATCATCACAAACCAAAGTTGAGATTATTTAATTGTACATGCAGCAATAAGGTCAAAGGTCAATGTACCGATAGTAACACTTGCCCAGCTGCACTTTCCACCACCAGTCTTGAAATTGACATGCTTCCGTTGCGCCTGACGCCAGATCCAAGGCCTTGAATTAACAAATCCTTGAAATAGGTGAACAATATCATTTGAGCCAACCACTCACATTTCTCACATCATTCTCATGATGGAAAATGTACTCAAATAGCGATTTAGCCAAATTAGGCCGGGCTGAGTATTTTGGCATGTTCAGTCGAGCTAAATTAATGAAGGGGCCGTCAGGAGAGGACAGCATGGACGCCTAGAAAATCAACGTTAATCTGAGCACGCAACCATGTTGAAATTTATGTTACCGTTCCAAGGCGCACATAACGCCCAGAAGCACTGGTTACTGGCCGCGCAGTGTGAGCAGTCCTTGGGGTACGAATTGCTTGCTCCATGGTTCCTGGACGAGTGGATTGCGTGCCTGGACGCACGAAGCCAGTGAGAGGTCTGCCGGATTGTGACATCGGCCGGACACCCTGGCTGGGCGCCCCCTGCCCAGTGCCTGGTACTTTGAGCGAGGTTCCTGGCCGAGCAACTTGGGCAATGGAGTTGTCGTCCATGATGAGTTCAGCTATTCCTTCCTCATCCACATCCACTTCGTCGATGTATACTTGTTCAGTAAGCGCTCGTGTCTTAAGGCTCCACGCTGCCTGCAAGTGAAACACTCAGGCATCAATTACATTCATCATTCCTTGACTTGACTTTCAGAGGTCTATTATGGTAGAGATAACACATGGTTTATATTGACCCTTGTTAGATGTATGATATCAATTCAGAAGGTGGATGCAGTCAAGTTTAAAGAGTGATGCTTGTAAACAAGGGAGGATTTAAAGGTGTTGATGGATGGAGAGGTAAACACTTGCTCAGGGAGGGAATTCCATGAGTCAAATTCAAAAATTAAAGCTGTTTGAGTTCATTAATGTTCTTGGTCTTTTGATAATTTTAAGGGATGACCTTGGGTATCTGAAATAACGGGTGGGAGAGAGTCAGGAGAGGGTTAATCAACGTATAGCCACGTAGCACTCTGTGCCCTTCCAACAAGTCGGTATGGAGTCTTAATTCGTGACGTGATGCCAGAGTCGTGATGGTTATGGGAGGTTGCGGTATTTCTTCAATTTCATGGCTTGTGATTGAACACATTCCAATTTTGCGGCATTCATCTTGAAGGAATGAGTTGAGATGCTTGAAATTCCTCCTGGTGATAGTCATGCAGCGTTCGATCATGAGCAAGGCTTCTGACTTTTGATTCATATGCAGTCAGACCCCGTTAATCCGCCGTCATGTAATCTGCCCTAAAATCTCAGGGACGAATGGTTTGTAATGTTAATTGTGTCATGTAACCCGTTTTTTTTGTGTTAATCCGACTCCGACCACGATTCTAGGGAACGAATCTACACTTTACCATTGTAAATAACACATGCAATCCACCCCCCAAATAGCGTGCTGAAAACAAACATCAGCCAAGACACATCAATTGTTGGTGATTTCTTTGAAGTCGGGTCAGTTTAACAACAACTGGCGCCTCCCCGTTTGTTTAACGCTTAAGTTAATTAAACAAAGCAAATCAATCGCAGGCAAAAATGCTGTTAAGTCTTTAATTTAATTGGTCGCTGGGTTAAGCAATGTTCAGAAGCGAAACGAACGAGATGACAAAGTTGTGAGTGGAGATCAATCGAGTGGAGAAACGAGTGGATCTGAGCCCGCGAAGAAAGTCTTGGCGGGGGGAAGCGAGGCAGCACGTGCGCGCATTAAATGCTATATTCGAGAGATTCGAGGAGTCGGAGGCAGCGAAGCAAGAAAATAGAGATGAACTACACAGATTGGGCGTGGTGGAACGGCTTATCACTAGCAGACAACCATCACTGATTTTTTCAAAAATTAAAAAATCTTTTATTGACCTCATGTGATCGTTTGTGAGATCCTTTTTACCTCCAGCTTCAAACCTTATGATATATGCTACACCGTTAATGCATCACAAGGGTTTTGGGGGTTCTAGAATGACACAAATTTCATCAATTTGTGGTCTAAAATGTAATCCGCCCTTTTCGTTAATCCGTCAGTTTCCTTGGGAACGGAGGAGGGTGGATTAACGGGGTCTGACTGTAATTCAATTTGTAATAACAGTTATCTTAATCTTTTTTTTTTCCAGGACTTAAATATATTTTCAACTTTTGACATTACTTTTTGATTTATATTTGTTAATTAAATATTTCAATTATAAAATCATAGCCTGTCGTAGTTTATAAGCAGGTCGAGGCGGACCGTTGTTCGACGTACGTACCTAAATCAACGTACGTACCTAGAAGTAGGTACGGGTGTACCTACATCGAAGTACGATTCATTTTGCAGCCTCAAACTATCCATATTCACCATTTTCTCATGAATATGTGATTGTTCAGCTCTATAAATAGTTCCCAGGGGTTCCCTGGTTCAATTAAAGTCGTTGGGAGGCATCAGCTTCCGGTCACATCCACGGATTAGCATTTTCTTCAGTCACAAAGATGACCTGACTCCATAACTCTTGGGGTAATTGGACGATTGTAAAAGAACTAAAGGGTGTAAAATGGGTTTTGAAATACCAAATTGTGCATAAACCATTCCTCTATCCACCTGACTAGGCCCCTTAAGGATTCTATGTGGCGAACAAATTATATTCGACAACGAAGAGGGGAGGGGGTAGGGAGTACCTAGATCAACGTACGCTGGCATACCTAGATCGTAGTATGACTCAATTAGGTATTGATTTATTGTTCAACAATGTTATTAATTACTCATTCTAAATGCATATATTTCATTTAAAGAGTTTCCTGAACATTCCTCATGCCTGGTTAGGCTCTGTCAGTATATATCTATCACACATATATATGTATTGAATTCCTGGATCCTGATAAATGTATATTGGGATTTGATGATTCGCATGACTTAGTGGTACTTGTACAAGCTGGAACGGGCAATTTGGGAGGTTATCCTGGTATTGCAACAACTAGTATTATATTAGGTACTGGAAAATACTCCACACACTGCTAAATGAATCCTTTAATTAATCCACAATTGATTTTCCAGATGTAAATCTGCCATTCACCAGTTTTTGTACTTTAGTACAGAAATGCTGTTCTGGTGCACGGTTTACACATGTTAGATTTTGCTTTGAGACCTCATGAAGAAGAGAGTTCATACACTATAGATGCAAACTCCCTTGATGTACTGGTTTTGAAGATGTTCCCTTGGAAGTCTTAGT
>KB309537.1:242609-257592 GCA_000328365.1 Capitella teleta
GCAGACCTCGCCCGATTTAATAAATCGGCCGAGGTCTGCGTACCCCTGGGTTAAAGTAGTTAAACTTGTCTTATGATTTATGTAAAAATTTATCTGTGTCAGTCACTCAGTGACAGTGTGTGTCGGTGTGCTAAATCAAATAAAGTAATAAACAGGATTATACCTGATCATAGGGGTTTTTATCCAACAACTGAGAGCAGAGTTCAACACATTGTTCATATTTACGCCTGCGGAAGTAGCTGTACGCCAGAAAAAGTGGATCCATTCTGGAAAAATTCGATTATCGCGCAAAGAACAATCGGTTGCCAGGAATGCTATAAACAGGATACAAGGAAAACGGTAAAACATTTGATGGTTGAAATTATTTGCATTATATTATGAATATTCATGAGCAAATTGTGACGTCATTTGAGGGGCGTAATTCCGAAGGTCATACTGTCTGCATGCGTCGGCTTAAAGTTAACAATTATTAAAGATACATGTATGCCGATATTAAGTACAATCAAGACTGGTCAGCTGATTTCACAATCAGAACTGCTTGCTACAACAAATCCACAGTATTCGGAATTCGCGCCCTTGACCCAATTCGTTGTAGCGGTGTTGACCCCAGTTGACCCTGGCGTTATCGCATGCCTGTCCGTCAGTTCTGCTAACAAAGCACGGGTTTTGCGCTTGTTCTAATTAACGATGAGTGCTTTGTTGTGTTTGAAGAGCAGGTACTCTGCGTTACTAAGATGCGGCAGAGCAGTGACCTCCGTTCAACAGAATTACCACGCAGATCAAGGCATCTACGGATTCAAACCCCGGCAGAGTTCAGATTTCACGGGTACTGCTGCACTCTCAGACTCAAGTCTTTTCGACTTTTGGCACTGTCACTGTGTACTAAGTTGTAGTTGTACTACTACTTGTAAATAACTCAGTCTCTGATTGATCTCTACGTGCATTTTTAAATGCGGATTAAGTTGTGAATGGGACAACTTCTTTGTTTAATTTAATCATTCAGAGAAGGCGATTTTTTAGCATCATACATGATTATAGTATAATTATAAATATAATCATTTATAATAATCATGTATGATGCTAAAAAATTAAATAATTCAATAAATAATTCATGTATAATTTATACATGAATTATTTATTGAATTATTTAATTGTATGAAAATTGCAAAGAATAGGAAAGATTAAAATCAATGAATTAAACTTTTATTTGGTTTAACCTTGAACAACTAATTATAATGAATATAGTAATTGATGGTGATAGAAAGATGTCAATAAGCAACATATTTTAGGAAATTTGAATATTTTTATTTATTCAATGGATACCTTCTCTCTCTTCCTTCCCAGTGTCTGAAAATGTATTGAATAACAGATCAAAGAACAGCAACCTCGTCCGCTTGGTTCAAGCGTATCGTAAACATGGACATCAGAAAGCCTCCACTGATCCACTCGGCCTCAAACAGCCAGCGTGAGCATAAATAAAATCTCTCTGATTTAATTTTCCTCCGGTTTACATGCACTTGTATCAATCAGTTTTCTGCATTACGCCTGTAAATAGAGATTTGGCTAATTTCAGTGCCCCATTGGAGCTGGATCCTTCGTGGTACGGTTTATCTGCCACGGATTCAAGCGTCCACAATTTGCAGGGAATTCTCAGTACAGGTCACAATGAGGCCAACACTGCTCAGGTCATTGACCTTCTGGAGAATACTTACTGCGGTGCCATGGCAACAGAATTCCAGCACATCTCTGTATGAGTTTATATTTTCACCTGTATTTAGGCATTTCTGAATTTCTTGTTTAGTCTCTAGAAGCTCGTGAATGGTTCGCTGAGAACTTTGAAAGCATTCAGCAGCAGAGTTTAACTCAAGGTGAACAGATTCACTTGGCTCAAGTCATGCTCAAGTCACAAGTCAGTCATCAGTGCATTCTTTCAATAAGTCTCTTCTTCATTCTTCTTCTAGGCTTTTGACATTTTTTTGGCGAATAAATTTCCGACCGTTAAGCGCTATGGTGGAGAGGGAGCAGAGAGCGCACTTGGCTTCTACGATGAACTCTTCCGCTTGGCCGCTGCTGGTGAACTTTGACCTCTGACCTGTCCTGGATATATCTTTTTCCTGGCAGATGGAATTTCGGATGTTATAATGTGCATTGCGCACAGAGGCCGCCTAAACCTGCTAACATGTCTCTTACAATACCCTCCGGTGGAAATGTTCAGAAAAGTTTGTGTTTGCTATGTTCTCCACCGACAATTTCTTCTTGCTTAAATTCCAAGCGTTAATCGATCCTCTCTTTCACAGATGAAAGGCAAGCGAGAATTTCCTGATGATGTCGTTGGCAACGGTGATGTACTCTCCCATCTTTGTGAGTCTCGTCATTTCTCATCATACGTTTAATCGTGACCTCCTTGATTTCAGTCGCTTCCGTGGATTTACAATATGATGAAAACAACGTCCACGTGACCATGTCTCCTTGTCCTTCTCATTTGGAGGTCAGAGTTCATCCCAGCCTCTGGTTGCCATGACAATGTTGCTTCCGCTCTCTGCTTGCAGTCAGTCAATGCTGTTTGCGCTGGGAAAACCAGGGCACGTGCTCAGTACAAGCGCACTGGGGACTATGCTCCTGCTGAACAAACTGACGCTCGTGTTGGGGACGATCAGCTCTGTTTCCAGATCCACGGTGATGCAGCTTTCTCTGGTCAGGTGAGGGCGATCGGTTGTCTGTAATTCATGCGTGTAACTCTTGAGGTGTGCATGAGAATGGTTGCTCAATTGTTCTGTTGCAGGGCATTGTGATGGAGTTGTTGGCCATGGCTGAAGTGCCCCATTACTCCGTGGGCGGAACCATTCATCTGATCGTCAACAATCAAATCGGGTTCACCACACCCAACGAACGAGCAAAGTGAGTGAAAAACACACAAGCCCAACTGCCGCACAATTGACCTTTTTAAAGGTCAAGCGAAAATGCGAGCGACATTGGAAAGATGACCGATACACCGGTCATTCGCGTGAATGGCGACCACCCAGAGGTGGGATGGAGGTTGTCGCTGTGGAATTATCAAGTGGATTTTGTGATTTGCAGGAGGTGATCAAAGCGTGCAAACTTGCTCTTGCATATCGGCAGAAGTTCCGTAAAGATGTCATCGTTGATTACATCTGTTTCCGGCGCTGGGGACACAATGAAATGGACGATCCCTCATTCACGAATCCCATCATGTACAAAGCGATCAAGAACCGTCAATCCATCCCTGATCTCTATGCTAAGCAGTTGATTGTGAGTTTCATTGCATCAGGTATTGGATAAACCTCCTGCGTTATTAGGACTCTGGAGTGTGCCAGGAGGAGGAGTTAACGAACGTCGTTAAAGAGTGGAATGCTGAGCTTTCCAGTCATCTCACTCAGATTGAATCCTATGTTCCTAAAGTGAGAGCGTGAATTGAGGGTTGCATTTCAGTGAAATTATTTCCGCTAAGGCGTACCATTTGGAGAGGCAGTGGAGCGGCTACATACAGGCTCCGCAGCACATCAGTCGATGGGATACTGGCGTACCAGCTGACATCCTCAGATATGTCGGAGCCAAGTCTGTCTCCACCCCAGAGGATTTTGTGAGTGTCTGCAGTGAATTTTTTCCGGTAATTTTTTATCGCATTTTTCATCTCAGCCGACTCATCCTCATTTAGTTAAGACTCATGTGGATAGACGGTTGCAGAAAATGCAGACGGGATCCGATCTTGACTGGGCCACAGCCGAAGCGCTAGCAATGGGCTCTCTCTTGTACCAAGGTGAGATCTTATTGTCGTGACGAATTGCTTGAGTGGTGAGATGAATTTTCAGGCTACAATGTTCGCATAAGTGGACAGGACGTAGGACGAGGCACTTTCAGCCACCGCCATTGCATGCTGGTCGACTCAGAAACCGGCCATGCGTACATTCCCCTGAATAACCTCAAAGATTCTCAAGAGGCTTTCTTAGAGGTCAGTCAGTCATTTAGAGGTCATTTTGTCATTTTGTTTCATTTTCTATCTAGGTTGGGAATAGTATTTTGTCGGAAGAGGCTGTTTTGGGATTTGAGTATGGCTTCAGCATTGACAACCCAAAAGTCCTGGCGATCTGGGAGGCGCAATTTGGAGATTTTTTCAACGGTGCTCAGATCATGATAGATACCCTCGTATCGGGCGGTGAAAGTAAGAGATGCTGATCTGTGCATGGCGGTGGTTTTAATTTTTATTTAGCTAAATGGCTGACGCAGAGTGGACTGGTCATGCTGCTGCCCCACGGCTACGACGGAGCTGGGCCAGAACACACGACGTGTCGCATTGAACGCTTCTTACAGGTGACCCTGCCCTCGATTCATTCGCTGAACTGACGGCCGATTGCGCTTTCAGTTGACAGACAGCAGTGAAACAAGCGTTGACGGAGAAAACATCAATCTGCAGTTTGCGAATCCCACGACCCCTGCGCAGTACTTCCATCTTCTGCGAAGACAGGTCTGTTATTCACGAGAATTCAAAATTAGGAAATCTCACTGTTGCTATTTATAGATGCTGAGGAACTTCCGCAAACCATTGGTGATCGCGGCTCCTAAGGTCATGCTACGCCACCCTTCGTGCGTGTCCTCATTGGCGGACATGGCCCCTGGATCGACCTTTGAACCTGTGATCTCTGACCTTAGTGTGGACGCAGGCAGCGTGAAGAAGGTTTTACTTGTCAGTGGGAAGCATTATTTTGCTCTGATGAACGAGAGGGAGACGCGGGGGCTGAAAGACACGGCTATCGTACGACTTGAGGTGAGTGCTGAAACATCGGGAGCGGGTCTTCCATCTTCCCTCTTTTATCTTCTCTTTATCTTTCCTTTGAACAGGCGCTCTGTCCATTTCCTGCTGCTGAGATCCAGTCAGCACTCAGCAAATTCACAAATGCACAAGGTAAGGTAACGCTATCTCAAGTAGGCGTCTCCAGTGAAATATCCTACGCAGAGTTTGTTTGGAGTCAAGAAGAGCATCGCAATCAAGGAGCGTGGAGTTTTGTGAACCCTCGCTTTGAGAATATCCTTGGTGTTAAAGTAAGTTGATTTGTTGTCGTGAATTGTTCATTTAAACTGCTTTCTTCTTCAGTTGCAATATGCCGGTCGTGATGTGGCCCCCACTCCAGCGACGGGCGTCGGTGAAATTCACCAATTAGAAGTGAAGCAAATCCTCGATGCTGCATTCCTCTGATCTGTTTTACAGTTTTCTGTTTCCTCTTAAACAGTGTTTTGTTGATGCGATATTCTTTGCTTTGCGATAATTTTGAGGGTTTTTTTTTTTTTGCATATACCGTACAATTGAACTAATCACGCTGAATCTCTTCGCTTTGCCACATCTTTTTGTCAAACGCTGTTTCTGCGGCCATCAATCAAATTGTTTACAAATCTAATCGGTTTTATTTTACAGCAGAAAAATTAATTACGAGCAACTGCATGAACTTATATTTTATTTTATTTTTTATCATTATCAACTCACTTTCATTTTTGCTTCAGGCAGCTAATTATTAAACTCGTTAACTCGTGAATTTTTTACTTAATATTTTATGGAAACTGGTGGTTAAATGAGCAACGGAGGATTCACATCACAAATATATTTATTCCACACAAAGCGATTCACAAATATATTTCACTCAAAAAATAAATGGACGGAATGTAAATAATATAAAATCCTGAATTCAGATGTTCAAGAGTGAGTATTGCAAATGAGGTAAAAAATATGACAAAAATAGTTATCTAACATCACTGGTGTATGATATTATCACAAAATTATATGGTAGAGATCGTAACATTCCTGGTATAGGTATTACAAAAGGTAACATGACAAATATAACATTGAATTTCAGCCATAGCATGTTTTACTTGAAGCAAAAATAAGATAGCTACATGGCAGTGCGGTTTATAAATGTACCTTGCAATTAAATCACTACACGCACACGAATAAAATGTAAATTTCTAGCGTTTTGCCAAATCCTAGTTGAAAATGAGAACATCTATATTTCTTATGCATTTGTTAACCTCGGGATCCTGAAACAACTAGGTTCCACGTGATCTGAGGAGGTGAGCAGGAGTTAAGTGTCTAGAGGTAGCGCCTTCTCTAGAGGTACTAACCTCTGGACCACCACCTCTCATTTCTACTCGTATGTTACATTCTGAGGCTTCACAAACGAATAAACAAAATATTTGAAGCGGATGTATTGATAATAGAGACCCCTCTTCAACGAACCGCATGTTCGATTTTTGATGTCAAATTGACAGTAGGAGTAAATGAGGAGAGCAACTGCTGTGAACAGGCAGAGAAACAAAAGAACCCAGAGCAGGCTGCGCGAAATCCAGATCTCTGAAGAAAGAGAAAACGAAACATTTAGAGTAAAGAAAAAAAAAAGAGTTCCGAATAAGAACCTTGCTGCCTAACTTCTGCATCACTTGGATGACCCTCAGATGATTTTTGAGGAGTCTGCTGCGTAGCTGTGAATAAATAAGCATATCATTAAATAAAACCTTATCTTAATTAGTATCGAAATCTCAAACCATTTCTATGACGTAGTCCCTGTGTATTCTGTGACTTTCTGTCGACAGCACTTTCCAACTTCTCCATTGATTCTAAAATAAGAGAAAATTCAAAAATCCAAAATACAAAATTAAGAACTGACCAGAATATTGCTTTTTGCCAACTTCTCCATAAATCACCGTGAACAAATCTAAACTTTCTGCAGTCATCGGATGATCATCGCCCAGAGTTTGTTGCCGAATTTTTGTTGCCTAGAAAACCGATTTCATGGTCAGATAAAGAAGAAATGAAGGTTAGAAATACCTTTGCCTGATACTCCAGTGCTAACTGAGGCCTGGGGAAAAACGGTCATCAGTTAAAAGTCAGAATATTTCATCACTTCTTACTGTTTCTTCTCCAGACAAACCTTCGCCAGATTCTCGTAATCCTGAGCACGATGAATTTCAGAAATCTCTGTTGAACTTTCTCTCTGATTCTCTGTTTTATCTGATATTCATCAGAATTAAAATCGATTGATATAATACATGAAGCATCATTCATAATACGAGGGATGTTCCAAAAGTTCTCAGCCTATCATATAACGCGCAGTACTATAGAGACGTGAAATTTGGAGATTAGATAGAGCAACTATTCGCAAAATCATACATAGCTTTGTTATTTCCCTGGCATAACTAGTTTCTGATTAAGCGCACTTCTGCCGATATCACTGTGAAAGCCTCATTTCCTGTGCCAAAAGTTTGATTTGTGGGCCTCTCATAACACTTATTTTAATCAAGAACATGCTTGCTTGTGTATTGACTTTACCATGATGAAAATTAAATTAAATTCTATCAACAAAAAATAAAGTTAACACGGATATTGCGCAAGGGAGGTGCATCAAAAATACCCGCCCATTTTTCATTATTCGATCATAAGCCACAAAGCCATTTAAATCAAATTTTCCGCCACATAAGTTGAATATTTGTGTTGTGTGAAAGAGACATGTACCCAAGGCATCTGCTGCTGCCTTAGGATTTTGCCTAACTAATAATTTAGTTAAATATATGTCACTATACACGTGTGTCTAAATGAATATTATAGTGACAAAATATTGACTGTACCCATCCATTTATGCACAATTCTGGATAATTATATGACTTTATTTTAAGGATTTTGTAATATTTTTATACCTAACATGACACTTCAATATCTCACTAAAGGTATAAATTTTTACTTTCGGTGACAGATAATATTGCATCTTGCTACGTAAAGTTTTGCCGGAATGTAAAATTATACCATAAAGGGATTGTAGGAAACGTGTTTACTACTTTGAATGCATTGATTTCAATAAAACTTGGCACAAACATGCAAATTATTATGAAAATGTGTCTGTCGAATAATCGTATAATTTATATAATGTTTTCCTGTTTTAATTAATATTTAATCACCAGAAGGAACATAATTTTAGGCCTGTACTAATGCTCTCTTCTGGGCTTCATTTGACTATTTGATAATGATTTTATCAAAATGTTACAAATACATGTATATTTCATTGCTTTGATGCATTTATGAGGAAAACATCAAGAGATATTCGTAAATGCATATTTATAGTCTAAAATCGATCTTGAATTAGCTCGTAAATCAAAAGTTTTCCGCATTTTGACGAAATGCCGACCCCTGCATCACTCAAATTGGTGCCAGAAGTGATCACATAACTTTCTGAAAAATTCAATTCAATGCTCGTCATTTTCATCTGGAAAGTTAACCTATAGTCAAGTCAAATTTCAACTTTCTGTGACAATACGTTCTATGTTAGGCCAAGAACTTTTCAAACAACCCTCGTAATAGAGCATGCCTAATCCATCTATAAAACAAAGAAATCCAAAAACAGCACCTAGATTCTTGCGTTCCCACTCAGAGGCGTCAATTAACGCAGTTTCATAGAATAATTTTTCCGCTTGAACAAAATGCACAGCTTTATCAACTGCAAAAGAATCTGTTATGAGAAAAAACATCACAATCATGTATGCAAACAAACCTTCTCCTTTGCTGTAATAAATATCAGCAATCTGAAGACAAATCATTTATGATAAAATACAAAAAAGGGGAGTGATGTGAACTCACCATTCTTAGACATTTGGGAAGCGGCTGAAATGTGTTGCTCTGTTGAAGTCCCTTCAAGCAGCGCAGAAAGCACTTCAGAGCCATGACCTTTTTTCCCTTGTCCATGTACTCTTGACCTTTCTCGTACACACTCAAACGATCATTGGCTGTCATTTGTATCGGATCACCAAACTCTTCCAGTGAATATTCCTCTGTAAAAGAAACTTGTCGTAAGTTATTTCATAGCCATTTAGAATAGAATCACTGTGGTTCAAGAGCGTTCATACAATATTTGAAGGTAGGTTGAAATAGCGCAATTTTGATGCATGGAATTCTACAACAATGAGAAAACACTTTTTCAATAATTGATGCATGCAATATATAGCCTCTGTAGAACATCAGTTTCATAGGGAAGGGCCATTGCTCGTTGTGCCTGTCACAATATTGATTTTGAGGGCAACAAAACAGAAAATATTAATCATTAAAGAGAAGAAAGCCAAGCATTGGAATTGAATCACTTTCCTTCCATCGACCTTTCACACCAACATGCATGGTTACCATGACAACCCTTACCACTGGAGTCATCATCATCTTCTTTCCCCATGGCATCGGCAATCAATCTTTCCTCCTGGCGCTCCTCTCCTGAGGGAGCTTCCCTTTGTGGCTGCGGCTCAGCTGCTTCCCTTTCAGCCTCAGCAACGTCAGTCAGAGGAGATTCGGTCTTTTTCTCTTCTTCCATTTTGTATTATACGGATGATTCTGTAAAATATCCCTCATCATGCTTTGTACATTCAAATCTCGTTAATCCGCCGTCGTGTAATCCACCCTTTTTGTTAAAACGCCTCAGTCCAGGATTCTTGGTGACGAATCAGCACTGTACCATTGAAAATTACATGTGTAATCCACCCTTCAAAATATAGTAGTGTAATCAAACATAAGACATGACACCTAAGTTTTGGCGATTTATTTTAAGTCAGGTTAAATAATAAAGAGTGGTACTCTTCAGTTTATTTGAAAAAGTTAACTAGACAAAAGAATTAAATGCGGGTATGTACATTTTTTTAACGGTTCATTTAAGGGAGTGAATTAATTATTCATTTAATGTGAGACTTAATTATTTCACTGATCTGATAAATAAATTCCCACAATTGTATGTGAGTCTAAATCATTCTGAGGATCAGAGGATTAAAATTTGCGTGTTTTAGCAGCATAAATTGAAGAGATAAAATTGTGTGATTTCAACAACTTGAACAAGGGGCAAGCGCATAAAATATCCCTCGTCATGAAATATCATATATCTCATTATACTTTATAGTAGTGTATAACTGTATTATCTGATTATAGACCACGCTACGGCTTGGGAGCTAATCTCATTTCATCTTCCCATACTTGGCACTAGGCCGGTCCGATTCTCCCCCCAAAAAAAGCCATACAGCTTAGTATGGTATGTTTATGTTTTGGAGCAAGCATCACAAATATATGTAAGGTAAAATCGATGGCAGATCGCCGAACTACGATTACAAACCGAACTTGCAGAACTTCTCAAAGTGAAACCAATGTAAACAATCTTTGGTTCCGAAGGCAGTCGCCAGGACACAGAATCATAACGCACTCTTCTTTGTTTATTATCATAACGTTCAAATCAGCTGACCATCATCATCATCATCATGTGATGTCAAAATTATTACTTGAGGATAATGTAATCTGTTTAATCGGATCGGACAAGTGCTTTCATTGATAAGTGATAACATACTCTCCGTTAAATGTTTCTGTCGGCAACAATCAATCGATTACAAGCTAAAATCATGAACGATATAGATCAGATATCATTTTCATAATAATTTCCTTGTGAAAAGCTATACAACCAGAGGTACCACCGCAATATTCCGAAAAGGAAGTTGAAGATTTATTAAGGCTCCAATGGGCTAATATGAGAGTGGACGAAGCTGAATGCGACCACCAACCGTCAGATTGGACCGGAGAAGATGGGGAGGAGATCCCAACAGGAGGTTAGTTCTATATTGTACATCACTAATCAAAAAAGAGAATGTCTACCATTGATGCTGTACTAGCATTCATGAAACTGTGTGCTAGTAGTACTAGTAGTTGTTTTGTACAATGTACAAATTTTTTGGTTCTTTTTTTAAGCCTTTAATTTTTTGTTTCCTTTCCTTCATTAATCATTAGCAAATGCTCTCATCTTAAGCGCTCGCTCAATCACTGCAAGTACATGTCAGAGTTAATTGAAAGAGTATTTTCCCAATCATCACCAATGATCAAGTGAATTGTATTTTTTGTAATCAAGAGAAACGCTTTGGAAGCCAACAAAGGTGACTGCAACCTATCACTTTAATTGAGCGATTGTTGTGCATTTGACACTGATGAGCAAAGCCATAGAAGCCCCTTAATTTGCTCTGACTACAAATATTGTAGTCACCCAAAATCACAAATAAACATTTCAACAATAACATACCGACAACATCCAATATTTTATATGAATGGTTGTTGAGGTTCAATGAACACGGTTGTAATAAGCTAGATTTCAATGTTGTGGGCATATTTTATTTTGTTTTGCGTTTTTCCCTGTTTTCCCTAGATTTCTTGACATATCAGGCTTTTAACATGAGAGTGTTGATGAAATGAGCTTTTACTGTATAGGCATAAATTATTCATCACCTAATACATATTATGTGTAGATGCATTACACATATACATAGTTATTTTCTACTCGAATATAGGTGTTCCATGGATTGGTTGGAGGCATGGAATGGCAGTCATGATTTTCTTTGGGTTTCTGTCTGCTTTTGGACAGCGTGTTGCATTTAACATTGCTATAGTTGCTATGGTGAACCAAACTGATGAAAGTGCAATCAACAATCAAACAAGTGCCAATGAGTGTCCTTATGCATATCAAGTAGCAAATCAAACAACTTCAACACCAGTGAGTGTTATTTTCAACTTATATCTTATGAATCATGTATATATTGTTTTTAATATCGAATTAGAAAATTTCTTTGCTTGGATTTGCACATTATCTTACTTGATTTACTTTTTACTTTCTTACTATTTTCCATTCATGCTTGTTGTCTTGTTACTACAGTGAAACCCCAATATTCCTTGAACTGTTTCCAAAGTCTTGACGACTCTTCTAGGCATTACAGATTGCCTCGGCCCCCGATCACTGCTTCTTTGAAAAACTCTGTTCCTCAAATATATTTATCACCCCCATGAATAGAATCAAATTCCATTCGTCAAAGTTTTGTAGATCAAATAACTCTTTTGCCTGATTACAATTAGTGCAACTTGGTTGTTAACTGTTTCAACAATCATTTACAGACAGGGATCGACATACCTTCCTTTTCATCGTGTAATTGATCACATTTTGTCAATTAAAGCAGCCCCAAGTTCAAAGCTTCAGTTAGCGTGAGGTTTTTTGTTTGTGATGCTTGGTTGGCAAAAGGATAAACGCAAATGGTTGATTTTTCGATTAGTTGAACTATTGCTATGTTAGGAAACACAGTAAACATGGTAAAGTTTGATTAATATCATGGTGTCATTGATGAAGCTTAGTCGATTACAGTAAGCAGTGGCCTTAAATGTTGAATAGACGGGAAACATGAATAACAAACTCCGCCCATCAATATGAATCCCAATCATCATCAAAAGCCTATTACTTTGAAAATCCTGATTCGTCAAACACCTTAAACCTTTTGTATTTATGCTGGTTCCTGCAAGTTTGAGTTATTGAGGTTTCACTGAATATGGTATTTTCCATATTGGTATTATTAACAAACTTGATTTGTTGGAATAAGCATTATTTACAGCCTTCTTGGCCTCTGTCAATGAAAACAAATATCATTCTCTTTGTTTTGTATTTTTCTCTCATGATAATCAAACTATGAGGGGTCTCTTTCTCTCAATAGACTGGAAAATTCAACTGGGACCCTTCAACCTCTGATCTTCTCCTGGGTGCAATGTTCTACGGATATGTGGTTACACAATTTCCTGGAGGATATTTGGCTGAGCGGATTGGAGGATGTTTTGTGTTTGGATGGGTGGTAATGCTCTCAGGAGTTATAACAATCCTCACCCCATTTATTGCTGAATGGAATTTGAATATGTTTATTGCAAGTAGAGTTCTCCTCGGCCTTATTCAAGTGAGTGCATTATATTTTGAAAAATTAAGTTTTATTTGAGAGTTTGAATATTTCTTTATCAAGGGTCCTATCTGTGCTGCAAACCATGCCATACTCAGCAAGTGGGCTCCTGTCATGGAGAGATCATTCTTGTTTAATCTTGCATCTTCTGGTAATCATTATTTTGATCAAATATAATAAAATAAAATTGATATATTAATTGATACAAGCGCTATCTCTTCCCCAGGAGGCACCATAGCATCATTTGTATTCTTCATCCTGTCTGGATATCTAGCTGACAGCAACTTTCTGGGTGGATGGCCTTCTCCTTTGTATATCACTGGTATAAGTGTGTATTGTATGTGCCATAAATTCTTCTTTTTTTTCAAACATTAGGAGGAATGAGTTGTATTTGGTTCATCTTTTGGGTGTTTCTTAGCAGTGAGAGTCCATCAACTCATCGATTCATATCTCAGAGAGAAAGAGATTACATCAACAACTCAATTCATTCAGTAGCAAGTATTGAATCAGGAAAGGTCGGTATTAACAACAATGGTTAATTAAGCATTTAAATGCTCGGGCTCTGTTATGATTTCAGTATGTCCCACCTCCATGGAAATCAATTTTCACTTCGACAGTTGTTTGGAGTCAAATATTCGAATTATTTTGTGAAGGTATTGGCTTCTACATTGTGTTCAGTGTTGTGCCTGTCTACCTGTCAACTGTGCTTCATTATAGGATATCTGAAGTGAGTCTTATTCTGATCAATAATGCACATTAAAAGTCTTATTTTCCCCTCAAACTCTTCTGAGCAGGATGGAGCCATTTCTGCTTATCCATATATTGGAATGTTCTTTGTGCAACTTCTTGCCAGTCCAATTGCAGATTACATCAGACATCGTGGTTGGCTATCTACCACAGCTGTTCGGAAGTTGTTTGCTATTCTTGGTGGGTTAATGGCACAGTAGTAAATCAACCAATGTGATCGTGTTCTCTATGTAGGCGATGGGTCTCTTGCTGCTGCCTTTCTTGCTCTTAGTTTTGTTGGCTGCAACCATATGGCAGCTGTTTCCCTCATAATTGTTGGATCAACAATGCATGGTCTGAGTGCATCAGGGTGCATTGTTTCATTCCTTGATTACGCTCCTAGATATGCTGGTGAGTGTGTGCTTATTTCCATGATCAATTGTTTTTAAGACTTATTTGTTACATTGTAATAGGCCTTCTGATGGGCCTTTGCAATCCATGGGGCAACATTGGAGGATTTCTTTCTCCCCTATTCGCCAACTTGATAACGAATGGTAAGGTAAGTATCAATGTTTTCAATAATTTATTGCTACTATTATGATATACAGTCTAGTCAAAAGAAATGGAACGATGTGTTTTTCATGGGCGCTGGAGTGGTCTTGGCAGGACCAATTGTATTCGCAATATTTGGATCCAGTGAAAAGCAACCATGGTCTGACGGATATATTACTGAAGATACTCGCCCCATTATTGTTGTAGTGGATGAAGAAATCTCAGAGAGCTCCGATGAATCTCTGCATAATCTGAATCTGGATTATAATCATTCCCAATAAATTACTTTCAAACTGAATGATTGGAGTTACTTTTTCTCCAAAGCACAGTTTTCACTGTTTCATTGTGCTGATATCCAAAGATTTTATTAATACAACATTTCACATACAGTACAATTTCGAATGTCAAACTCCCATAAGTCGAATTGCTCTATAAGTCGAAGCCATTTCGAACCCCCGAGTCTCTCCCTATTCCTGTACATTGAATTTTGTAACGATATGTCAAACTTCCATAACTCAAAAAGCTCTATAACTCAAACTCATTTTCCATCCTCAAGGGTAACTTTTGATAACCTAATGTCGAATCAACTCGAATATGCAACATTGTCATGCATAAATGAATGCAACCTTGCAAATGAGAAACCTTGCCTGTGATTTGATCAAGCTGACTCAACTTATTGCTTGACTCTGAGCGTCCATTCTGTCCAATCATCGTCATTCACACTTTTCTCGAAATTGACATTCTTGGAGATGAGATTCTCCCGAATCATATTCATGCTTGCAATTAGTGTGAAAACAAAGATGTGCAGCCTTATTCAATGCGTTCCTGCATGGTCGGAATTGTTTAAGGACGTGCGACGATTACATAAATCTACAAGGTGTTTGATCTTTTTAAATCAACAATATCAGAGAAATATGAAATGCACATAAGACTTCAA
>KB309537.1:267088-313834 GCA_000328365.1 Capitella teleta
TGAAATGGACTTTGAGTCGTTATTTGATGCACCAAAAATGATTCCTATGCCTGGCCCACACAAGGAATATCATCGCTAACGATTTCGCGGGAGATATATTGCTAATTAGGCGTGACGTCAGTCGCTGTGATGAAACACCGAGTTCCCCATCTTTTACAATGGGCCTCGTCATATCACCGTGTCCTGCGACTAAACCCCTTGATATTTTTTTATTTTCTTTTCGGAAATAGATAGAATAATCATTTTGCCACCAGTCAGGCGCAAACAAAAAATATTTTTCGCTATTTTTCTTATTTTAACAAGCGATTTTCTAGGACACCTACCACGTTTCTCATCCTGAAACAGTAAAAAGGTCAGCCAGAGTGCACCACGCATGCGCTTTTGTTTCGTAAACAACAAAGATGTCCTTTTATGGCGAAGATGCTCTGCTCTGATTGGCTGAAATCGATAGCTTCACGAGGGGAACGGGACCAATCAGCCATCAGCCAAACCAAGCCATCAGCTGACGTTTGCCTCCCATACTTCGCAATGGAAGCCATTCTCCCATAGGCGCAATGCTAACCCCGATATTCGGAATGCATTATTTCCTTACGCTTGCATCCAGGCAAGGTGTTCTTGGCACGGAATGCTACCAATTGGTGCTATGAGTCAATAGAACATCACTTAAAATTTAGTTCCCCATCCCTTTAAGGCTTAATTTTAATTATATACGTATATCAGTATTAGTATATAATATAGTCACTATATACTAATATACCAGTATGACTAGTACTGTGGGCAAGCGCTTGGCGTCAGGCCCAGTGGAAAACGAAGGACGATGGCGTGCCTCCACAGAATAGAACAGCTCGGAAGAGTTTATTTTATGCTTTGGTGATTTTTATCATCGTCATGTCATTACAACATAAGAGCAGTATAGAAGCTGTAAATAAGCATGCATTCACAGTGGCGATATCACAAAATCAGCAGCTTAGCGAACTTGGCGGCTCCGATAAAAGAAAAAAAAATCAAATTTTATACTAAGTATTTCTTGAACATTTGTAAAATCTCTGTTTAACAAGGAATAAATCAAGCACTGTGATTGCTACTAAAAATAGCTTGATGCTAACCAGTGGGGGTGTATGCAAATTATGCAATATATGGTTTGAAAAAGGTGGGGTGGGGTTGTAATATGGAGTGTGGTTATAAACAGTTCTTGCTGCTCAGGTCTGATTGGATAGTGTTTTTCACCTATCTTCTTGCAGAGATGATCCGATGCTGTGACTTATGTAATATTTCACCCTTCTCAGTTTTCACTTGCAATGTTTCATACTGCAATTAAATTTTCCTCTAGCTGTGCAGAAGGACGCTGCAAGCAAGATGATGGCACAGGGTTTGATGGACGGTCCTATGAAGGGTCACCTGGGCCTCAAGAGCAGTCGTGAGTTCTATTGCGATCACTAAAAAGAGATTGGTTTATTTATTGCGCTGTTTTGCTGGCATTGATCCAATTCTCTGATGATTTGTGTTTTTCTTTTTAGCATTTGCACCAACTGATTGCAAACTAGTGAGTCAGTACATGGTGGTAGACCACATGGCTTCCCACTACAAGAAGCTAAACAGCGCGAAAGGTACTCTCAATGCTCACCAGTTGTATCTTTGTTCATGCTTCCATTTCAGCTTGTGTTGACACAACAATGCCTAAAGCAATGGTGATTAGCCAAAAGAGTAAGTTGCTTCTTTGGGTTTGTACAGTTACCACGGTTACCTTTCTTCAGTGAGGGATCAAAAAAGGAGAGAAGAATTGAGGGCGAAATCAGCACGAAAGGCGCCTTCCCCAAGTCCCATGAAGACTCACTATAATCATAATTATGCATCATCCAGGGCAACTTCTGACATTGACCGTGAAGAAATGATGGCCATGGTAAGCTAGAGAAGAGCATGCCAATCATGTTGAGACTGTATTCCTTTAGATGCATGGGTTGACGGTTGCAAGTGGAATGGATGATGTGGACTATACGCACATTGCGTCCAAAGCTCAGAAGCATCGAATTCTGGATGCCTCTGTCACGGATTTGGAAGTGAATCTCTCAGAAGACACAAAGATGAACGGCACTGATATGCGCTTGGTGGATAGGATTATCAGTGACAACACTTGCAGCCCGAGTAACTACCGATCCAACAAGAAAGTCACCTCCAATATTCCTCTCAACGCTGATCCTGAAAGTGCAAAGTCACTGACCCCTCGTAGCAGAGATCTCATGGATACCAAGAGTCACAAGTACACGGAACAGAAGCCGTTCACACCACGCACCCTCAAATCAAAGCAGTCGTCAAAACTCAGCCAATTTAAATACTACACGCCTCCGAAGAAGAAGCCAACCCCAAGTGAAAGAGCGCCAATGAAAGTCATAGTATCACGCTCTGAAACGCCTGCCACCGACACCAGTATGGACATCATGATGAACGAGACACTGATGAGCAGAGATTTCTGCCGAACGCCCAACAAGAGTGGGGTTCCTCCGCTGGATATCTCCCTGGATGCTGACCACGTTAAGTGGTTGAAGGACCAGACACATCGTGGTCTTTTGCGGAGCACACGCTCTGTGCTGACGCGTTCTGAAGCGGGCTCAGATGTGGGCTCTATGTTGCTGCCTCCGGATGCCCTTGATACTGAGCGTGTGAATGGGCACACGCTGATGACGTTGAACAGGTGGGTTGAATTGATTATAGGAGCTGTATATTGAGCGGGATGTGTTTCTATTCATTGAAACCTCTTTCAGTCGAACTAATGTTAGGAATCGGCTTTCATCTGAGTAAGTATCTATTGAGGTTGAACGCGTTAAAAACTTTTATTTCAATTTGAATCTGTTCAATACTAATTTGATCTGTTTAATCTGCTATCTTGTTCTGAAATCTTTCTGGTCATATCTGACTCTCAAATTAATGTGGCTCTATATAGTGAAGTATCGCTGACTGGATCTGCTTTTTCTCTCCTACATCGGTGTGTACTAACTGTTGCATTTGCAGTGGATTCACCTAATTTCATTGTACATTTACATTGTCATAAGTCAAATGCACCTGTAATACATAAACACATTTCCAAGTCAAAGATTAAAATTTCTGTATTTCCGCTAACTGCTTCACTGTTCTCTCAGTGTTCACCTCAGCTCTTGCAGAGTGTTGCTATTGCTCATCGAACTACCTCATTATAAATCCACCAATCAAATGATTCCAGTGTTGTCATGAGTACATATAATACCTGTACAATATTCTGACTGAAACTACAAAGTTCAAGCCCTTGATTAGGATTCAATTATATTAATGCTTTCTATGAATGATGTCAGTGCAATTTATTTGCATGGAAGTACGTCTCATATCAAATTAATACAGAGAACTGCATCACTATAAAGAACATTAATTGGTTTGGTTTTCAGAGAGGAAGAGATCAAATACTTAGATTTCATTTCTGATGTGACCAATGATGTTCTAGATCGAGGAATCTTTACCAATCGGTTTGTGAAACTTCTCTCCAAATTGGTCTTCAATTAGTAGAACTGTTTGTTTTCTTCAGAGCTTTGAAGACGGTATTTGAATCACACTTAGACAAACACAAGCGTGAACTCAAAGTGGTCAGTACATTTATTATTGATTTTACATTCATTACCTTCACTTGCACAACCTATAATGTGGTTTTTTTAACTCCATACACTTGTTTTCAAATTGTTCAAATTTTTATGAGCAGAGCAAGATGAGAGATATGTTGGACGATCTTCGTAAGGATCTCGGAATTCCAGTTGACGATCATGAAACAGACACCGTTGGATTGACGTCAATGCGCACATGGTCTCCGGATGAACTGGCGACAGCCACTCAGACGATCCACCATCAGCAACAGCAGCAAGAGGCCACAGGTGCCAGGGCATCCAGACGCAAAGACCCTATGATGACCACCCAGAAGATGTCTCTGCCTACGCTGAAGATGTGCAGGAGGGGGTCAGGGGAAGGCAAACCCCCTCTGCCACGCCCAGGGTCAAGGGGGTCGAGGAGTCGCCCTGGAAGCTCTTGCAGCAAAACTGACCTGCATGAGTTGAAAGAGGTAAACGAAGAAGATATGAATGGACACGCAACCGATATACTGACCATTGACCACGAAGCGGCCAAAGCTGAAGAACAAGAAGAAGAAATTGAAGCTAAAATGGAAGAGGAAGATGAAGTGTTAGGAGATACGCTGAAAGCAGAACTCATGGATTACGAAGAAGAATTTGAAGAGGAAGAAGCAGAGGATGAGGAGGTACCTCCGCCTCAACCAACACCTCGAAAGAGATCCAGTGTGACACCACGCAGTGATCTCAAAGAAACGCCCCGATCGAACGGCCTCACTCAGACCACAGATAGTGTCACAGTGTCTGAGTTGGATGAGGATGATTCAATATTCTGAAGAACCGATTCCTTTCCTCACTTTCAGCATTTGCTATTCATTTCTCAAATATTATAATTATTTATCATACATCATACCAAAAGTCCAAAACATTTTGTAATTGGCTTCGTAGATGTGTTTCTTGTTTACCCAATGCTATATTTATACTAATGTAATATTCTTGCTGCTATAAAGTGTGCTAGGCCAATTATTGCCTGTACAGGGCTCGTACAAAAGGTTGTGCTTATTCATGTTAACGCTTCTTGTTCTTTAAGCAAAAGCGTCTATGCAGTCAGGTTGTTTGTTATTACTTCTACGGGGAACATTTTATCACACCCTCAGCATAGTTCATTGAGAATACTAAACTTTGAAGAATGTATTGGATTGATGAAACACTATTATTATAAGGAGTAAGTGTTTGGAGGATGCAGAGATTTTTAGTTTTTTTTTACCTTCTCCCTGAATTAATTAACCTAGTCAATTGATAAATTCGCCCCACTCTTCCCTCCAATCCCAAAATTTTATTAAATTAGTTTCTCCATAAATCCATTTATAATCACCCCTGAGGGTGATTATAAATGGCCATGAGATGAGATGAATTTCAGGGTATATTAATTCCTGGCGGTGACTTGCCAAGTATAATTTCTTTTGTTTCTCAATTGCAGTTGTGTTGACATTGGTTTTCACTGCACAGTTGTTACTTACTGTTTAATTTAGTATTTATTTTCTTTACTTGTATCTAGTATAGCTAGTGTTGAAAAGTCCCATACCCTGTTTGTTGGTTGTGATAAGTCTACATTTTTCATTATTACAGTTTTTTTCATCATGCATAGTTAGTTACTAGTAATTATATCCAGTAATGGTTTGTCTTTTAGTTAGAAACTATAAGAATATCTCAGTTCTGGAATTCATTAGTCATCACCCTGTTAAAATCACTTTGTTGAGTGCTAAATTTGGAGTAATGAAATTTGTTGGAAATGCTTCAATATCTGTGATATTCCTCTGTGATGACTTTCAGTGCCTGCCTCCGCATCATCAATAAATGCATCGCAATGTACATTTTTTGTGTACATCAGTTTTCTCCTCTCTTTCAATTTACTCCTGTTTTTTTTTTTTGACTTGAAGGTGAAAAAAAAAAAAGAAAAGAAAAAAAAAAAAGAAGGGAAGAGCGTGATAAATAAAAAACATTGTTTTAATAACAAGGAATGATTTTTATGAATGAATTGGAATGACTAGAGCAGGATGTTGTACTTGATGTTTCGAGGCACTCGGTTGATAACCAAACGCCCGTCATAGCTGAGCGATGCAAATAGCCAGGGGTCTGCGGTGCTCCACTCCACAGCGTACACGCTATCCTCGTGCTCCTCGTATGTGCAGATGACCCCGTCTTCCAGGCCTTCCTTCTTATCGCACATCTCCTCCTCATCTTCATCGTCATAATGGCCAAACGGTTCAGATGAAATTGAAGAGGTGTTGGTGAGAATCACACGACTGTCACTGCTGGAGGTGAGTACCAACTGGTCGTGGAAGTTGTTGTATCGTACACCCCACACCCAGTGAGAGTGGTCAGCCAGCACCTTCACCGGCTCATTGCAGTTACGCACGTCCCAGAAACGGGCTTTGCAGTCGTCTCCGCAGCTTGCCAGATAGTACTGCTTGTTAGGGTTGAAATCCAAGCCACGCACTAACTGGCTGTGTGCACTTTCAATGCAGTACGTCTGCTTCATGCTGCGCAAATCCCAACCCCGAATGGCGTTCTCATTCGCTGTCGCAATCTGTGAGCTGTTGTGATGAGGGTTCCAGGCACCGGTCGTGAAGCGTGGTTGACCTTTGCCCTCTAGAGGAGTGGCTGAGGACACGCGAGCGTCAGGGCCATCAAGCTCCCAGGAGAGGATGTGGTTGTCAGCAAGGGTGATGAGGCGTTGGGTGTCCCCTGATGGGTGCCACATAAGTGCCTTGAGGTCTCCGTGATCAGCTGAATATAGTGAGGCCAGAGGCTGCAGCGACTGCACGGTGGCGTTGTCATCGTTCAGTGACGTGTCAAACTCCTCAGGGACCTTCCAGAGCATGCCGCGCATCTCTGCCTTTGCGCTGGTCGCTGTGTTATAGATGGTTGCGAGAATATTGCGGTCGTAGGTGCATGCCTTCATGTCCCAAATCTCACCCTCCCGATGCAGGAAGATATTCTTGTTGATGACGTTGTTCTCGTCATCAAAGTCGATTTGATGAATCTGAAAAAGGAAAAAATAACATCACTATTAGAACAGTGTACAGCAATAGTTTAGGATATGTGAAAGGCAAATAAGTTAAGTTATAAAGTACTCAATTTCTATCAATAAAAATCAAAATCTGAGCTCTACAAATTGGATGATTGGCAGGCCAATAGTTAACCTAAAAGTCATTTACTGAATATACAGTTTAGTAATTAGGGTTATACTTTTTGGCCTTAACAGTAAACTATAAATATAACAAACTTGTTTAGTTGTTATTATAACTGTAAACTATAACTGGCAAGTGAACCAAATTAATTATCAATCACGGTCAAATTAATGCTATGTAGCCAAGTTTCGAGCAACCTGATTATCAAATCTCAGAGACTGGGTGCCAACAAAGAATCTGATGGCATCGGTTTCTGCTGTCTGCGCGGTGAGCGCTCGAGCCTGGAATTCGAGACCATAGATGACAGCCGCATCATCGTCCATTGTTGACAACTGAATGCTGGTTCTAGAGGTAGGCACTTCAGCATGAAACTCTCTCTCTCTTGCGAGTTTTGTAGCTCAGTTTTATGAGCAGTAGTTAGCTTTCCATAACACACTGGCATATATACCAGGCAATGTGGAAGGTTTTATTACTGAACACACTACATGGCATAATTAATTATTCATTAGAACCCAAGCACATTATTATAATAAATATGATGCAGCTCAAAGTAGAAGGAGGCGGGAGCGTTATATGCACGAGGCGCCACCTTGTGATGATCTACTGACATACAATTGTTAAGGATTTTTGGCTAAATTTATGCATAAATTAGTCATAAAAGCCTGATTGTTTCACATATTTAGATGAGTAATAGAAATCTTTAAATGTTAATGGAATAATAATCAATATAATGTATATATTTATTCCAAAATAGAGCAAAACATTCACTGCCCAGTGGCGCCCCTGGCGAGTGGCGCGGAAGTGAGCGTCCGCCGTGCAGTTGCGCGTGTAGACCCCGTGCACGGTTGTTGTCATTGCAAAATGGCGACATTGCATGCGAAACAGCGTCCGTAAAAACACAAGCATTTTCACGATTTTGGTGCGAAATCACGCCTTTCTTACACCATTATTACGATTTCCAATCAGAGTGAATAACTATCGAAGTTATAAAAAGAGTTGGAAGCGTCCACAAAGGCTTGATCGGTGATTTATCTTTCTTTCAGTTGGAGAATGTGAGCGTTTTGTGGGATTCTTGATTCTTCTATTGGCTCCACCATCGCCATGGCAGACAACACGACGCGAAGGAGAGTGAAATTGTACATGTTAAATGACAGTCGTGTGTGGGATGACCAAGGCACTGGACATGTGTCCTCTGCGTATGTGGAAAAGTTCAAGGGCCTCTCCCTCCTTGTCCTCTCCGAGAACGATGGTAAATTTTTCCCCTCCTCGCTTCTCTCGCTTCTCTCGCCGTCACCATTGTTGTATTTTCTGATTATTGACCTTGATGAATTCCTTGCCTTATCTAGGCCAATCATGTTTGCTTTACCAGGGTTTAATCCTGAATTTCACTTCGTCAATTTAATGTATATCAGGCTATTCATTGTCTATAAATATGAGTGTTTTTGGGTTCACATATGAAATCTTTCAAAACGTTAGCTTGTGGTGTATCTAATTAGTTCATTCGTTATGATGCTAAGTTAATCAATAATATTGTTAATTGCCATAATGTTTTGATTATTAAAGCACAATTTCGTTCTGCTATCTCAATGTCATTGACAATATATTTTCCTTATCTTGACATACCGAATGGCTAAGTCTATATACGCTGTCGTGTTGTGACCGTAGCCATGTCATTGTGATTGTCCTAAGTGATAAGAGGAGTGGGTTCTTCATCGCCTTATCATCTGCACATTGTTCCGTGAACCCCCGCATCTAATGGCTTCTGTATTCTTCAGGTTCTCTTCTTTTGGAGTCCAAGATTCAGCCTCACACAGCATACCAGAAGCAGCAGGTAGACTACTCACGCATGTTCTCTTTTGCAGTCCCCCCATGTTTTTCATTCTAGGACACACTGATTGTGTGGTCGGAAGCTGACAACTATGACTTCGCTCTCAGCTTCCAGGACAAAGCTGGTTGCGATGAAATTTGGGAAAAAATCTGCCAAGTGAGCGATATTTTTATTGATTGGAGTGGTTGTCACGACCCTTGTGCTTACAGGTGCAGGGCAAGGACCCATCTGTCGACATCACTCAGGATATTGTCGAACCTGAGTCTGAGGAGATGGAAGACGACCGATTTGAGGAGATCCCTGATACAGCGCCCCCTATTGAGCTACCACCGTGTGAACTCTCAAAGCTTGAGGACATCTCTGAACTCTTCAACAGCGTGCTACTCTCGCCTATCCGCCGTGAGAAACTTGCTCTGGCCATCCGCAATGAGACATACCTCAAGAAGCTGCTAGATGTGTTCCACATGTGCGAGGATCTTGACTCAGTAGAGGGTCTGCACCATTTGTACGACATCTTTAAGAGCATATTTCTGCTGAATGAAACTATGCTGTTTGAGATTATGTTTGAGGAAGACTGCATTTTTGACGTGATTGGGGTTCTGGAGTACGACCCTTCTCTGCCACAACCGGCCAAGCACAGGCATTACCTGCGGACCAAAGCGCACTTCAAGCAAGTGATCCCTCTCACCAACCGGCAATTGGTGCAGAAGATTCATCAGATCTACAGAGTGCAGTACATTCAGGACGTCATTCTGCCCACACCCTCCGTGTTTGAGGAGAACATGCTCTCTACTCTCACATCCTTCATCTACTTTGGCAAAGTGGAAATTGTGACAATGCTGCAGGTTCGACGTGTTCATCTTCATTTTCTGGATAATTTTTCTGGATTTTTTTTTTTCAATTTTAAGAAGGGGGTGTGGGAGGGTGGGGGGGCTCACCTGTGGGTTACTTTGCATCCTACTGTTGGATCCGTTATCAGCATTTGAGATTTTTTGTTTGCTCCAAGGGTGCTTATACTTGTCACTAGGCCACTAGGCCTGTCATCAAGGTTATTTTTTGACATAGCGCTTAACTATGGGGCTTTAAAAAAAAGTGTATTTTCTCAAATTCTAGGTTTTTGGTTCAGTTCAGTTCTATGCTTTGTTCAGCTACTTTGTAGAATCACATTTCTGATAACCTTACTGTCGTAATTTTATTGGACATCTGCATCAAAGCAATCTTGGGTAATATTAATTCAATTCTTTGTATTCACAGCTGTGTTATTTTGGGAGAACGTGTGCTTTTGGGTTGGGCATTGTAGTCATGTTTTAATTATATTTATTATGTTATGTAATTACAATCATAGTGAATTTTAAATCACAGTAACAATGTGCTTGGAATGCAGTATTGCATAAGGTGATTCGGCTCAACTAGATATCAGTCATTTGAATGAGACGATGTGTATTTTATCCCTTTCATTATACATTAATATTGTGCCCTGTATTTTCTGCTTGTAAACTCACTTCAAAACAGTGCTGCACGGCATATTTGCCTTGGTAGCCAATTCTAGCCCAATTTGATAACCTCTGCGTGTGCCTCTCTAATATACATAAATATTTGCTCGTGGTGGCATTTCTGACCGATTGCTTTGTGTTGCAGCAAGATGAGAAGTTTCTACAGACGCTGTTTTTGCGGCTCAAGGACGACGAGGTGGACGACGAGAAGCGCAGAGACCTCGTTCTGTTCCTCAAGGAATTCTGCACATTTTCACAAACAATGCAGCCGCACAATAGGGAAACCTTCTTCAACGTATGCTGAAACCATGCTCTCTCTCTGCATGCTAGCTCATAATCCTACTCTTTCAGACGCTATCCAATCTAGGAGTGCTGAGCGCCATAGAAATTATCCTTGGTCTAGAGGATGACATTATGAAGAGTGCAGCCATAGACATCTTCTCCTATATCGTGGAGTTTAGTCCGTCCATGGTGCGTGAATTCCTACTCAATGAAGCCCAGAAGCAAGATGACGAGGATTTGCTCATCAACCTAGTCATTGAGCAGATGGTTACAGACCGCGACCCTGAGTTAGGGGGCGCCGTGCAGCTGAGTGGCATCATACGCTTGCTCATTGACCCTGAAAACATGATGGGCACAACAAATGTGAGTATACAACATCTATGTTTATTTCTCTGTTTATTTGTTTGTTCTATTATAGAAAACTGAGAAGTCTGAGTTTCTGAGCTTCTTCTACAAGCACTGCATGCATGTCCTCACTGCTCCTCTGCTGGCTAACACGGCCGATGAGAAGCCATCGAAGGACGATTTCCAGACATCACAGCTGCTTTCCCTGATCCTGGAACTGCTGACCTTCTGCATTGAGCACCACACATACCACATCAAGAACTACATCATGACCAAGGACCTGGTCAGGCGCATCCTCGTCCTGCTCTACTCGCGGCATGCCTTCCTGGCGCTGGGTAAGTGAACGATCATTCAATTGGGGTGTTGCATGTCTCACTTTTTTTTTTTTTTCAGCTGCTCTGAGGCTACTGCGGAGGATGATTGGACTGAAGGACGAGTTCTACAACCGGTATTTGGTGAAGGGAAACCTGTTTGAACCGGTTGTGCAGGCCTTCCTCATCAATGGTCACAAGTACAATCTGTTCAACTCGGCTGTCATTGAGATGTTTGAGTTCATTCGGTCTGAGGATGTGAAGTCCTTGACCGGCCACATCGTAGAACAGCACTACAAGGACTTTGAGGATGTTAATTATGTTAAAACCTTCAAGAATTTGAAGCAGCGTTATGACCAGCAACAGGAGCGCTTGAAAGACAAGCAGCCTTCTCTCGACAGGTTGGTGAATTGCGCTTGTTTTTTTGACAGACATTCATGAAATTCTCAAATAGCATGCCCGCTATTCTGCGTGGTGCAGCGGCTCCAGGGTCAAGGTTCCGTCGTGACCCTAGGTCACTGGACGAGGATGAAGAGATGTACTTTGACCAGGAGGATGAGTTTGAGGAGGCAGAGGCTGCAGCTGATGCCATGGGCCTCTCAGCTGACCTGCTCAAGAAGAACAAGTTGGACTCTGATTTTGATCAGATCTCCCGCTTCCTGGAGCGCAATAAGTCCCCAGGTATGCGCACCAATCATCTGAGGTTTTTTATTTAACGCTTTTACCAGCAGTGAAGGACAATGACTTCCGTGAATCACCCCCTCGGCTGCTCAACCGCACGTCCAGCCCCATCAACATTCAACTGAGCAAGTCCCCTCCCCCGTCATGTCCCCCGGCAACCCCCAACACCTCCCCCCAGACACAGCAGCAGCAGCAGCCTCCTCCTTCATCTGAAAGCAGCAATGGAGATTCACCTCCATCGCCCGTCAGCAATGGCACTCCTGCTGAGGAGGAATCGCCTTCTACTAAAAAGGTAACGCTCCATTGCATTCATTCTTCATCATTGACATTCCATCTGCAGTTGGTTGGTTTGGTGGACTATCCTGATGAGGACTCGGAAGAGGGTGAGGACGAGGAGGACTCTTCTTCGTCATCTTCGTCATCATCTTCGTCGTCGGAGGCAGCCTTCCCTGCAGCCAAGCGACAGAGGCTGTCGTCATAGCGCCATTGACTGAACAATGCCTGCTTCACTGCCTGCTGTCTTGCAACATTCAGGGACTGTGGTTGTGTTTATGTGATCTCTCTCAAAACAAACAAAGGCAGACCTCTCTATTCTCTCTCTTCTCTCTCTTTCTCACTATAAATGGATCATCATATTTTTCAATTTTTTCTTTCTTTTCTGAGTGACAAGTGTTTATCATATAATTTCTGACTGCCATATTTTTTTTCTTTTCTTTATTTTCTCTCCTCTCTTTCTGACACTGCGTGAATGATTTTTATTTTTAGTTTTTTTTTTGTGCGAGTGCAATCAAAACTGAGTGAGTGTGAAAGACCATGAGATCAAATTAATTTCTTTTGATTTTATGAGTGCATTTGAGTGTAATTGTGTAAATAAGTCTGGCTGCTCATTGTAGTCGATTACTGATTTTTATTGTACACATGCGAAGAGAAATATAAAGAGTTCATACAATAAAATGCTATTTGCAAAATTTCTTGGTCTTCTGTTCTCTGTTCAGTTAAAAACGTACGCGCTGCTTGGTCATTCTAAGAAGAATTCGGAGAGGTGTGTATTCCTTCTGGCGCCAGAATGATGAACTTTGGAAGTACACGCATCGTGCTCTAAGGCTGTTCTAATATGGCATCCATTACCCTACTAAAATAAATTTATTCTTAATTTAATCAAACGTCCTCTCATAATCGTCAAAATTTCTAACAAGTTCCTGCTAAAAATTCCCTTTATCTAGCACAAGTGCCAACAATAAACATGTTATGAGCAACAGTGTTCTGTCTGCATCACTGTCATGTCATAGCAGTTGGAAAAAAAATTCTGCTCATAGAACTGCGAAATTTCATGGTGTGGAATTTGGTGATTGAAGATCATGGGTCATCTTGGCGGCACTCTATTTTAGCTGTGAAGATGGCTTGAAATCTTGTAGACTGAATGCGTCTGAATATTCGCATATACAGATCTGAGATCGCCGCTGACGAATAGGCTAGAAATCTTGCATGTTATTTCCAATCGACTTTGAGTCTGAATTTTTTAACACTATGGCATGTATTTTGCACCCATTTCATTGGTTTTACAGCATCTAAGCCAGCGCTACTTCGCACATGTTAATGTCATGTACTTGAACAAACACCTTAATTAGGAATTTCAACATTATTTTATAGAATAAAATGAAAACCATTATTTCATTATTTTTTTCGATAGAGGAAAGTGATTTATTGCAACTCAATTTGAAAAAAAATATAACTGATGAACTAGTGACACAAAGGATAGCAGAACTCAAGATAATTAATCTGGACAAAATAAAACATCAACAAGACAATGATATGTTACATGACTGAAAGAAGTGCGCTATTCTGATTCATATCAAGGCAGAGAAATTCAGATGTCATGAAGAAAGGACGGAATAAATCAATAAATAGATACACATCTCAATAATTTGTGACTCAGATTTGATTTCTGAACTAAGCGTTGGTCCCATTTCTTATGCAAACCACATTCAAATTTCTATTCATTATAAATAAGAATGTCATACTGAGATCAAGACACAATTACACAAAGCACCTATACATACAAGTATACGACATAATTATGGCATACAGAAAATTCTAAACATTGGGACCATTGCATCATTGGTCGATGACTTCTTGACGCAGCTTCTCAGCAATCGCTTTACGCATAGCAATCTTTCGTTGGTCTTCACTGGAAGAGGGCGCTGCAGCAGCCTCATTATTATTCATAGCAGAACGTGCTGCACGAGCGGACTGTGGCCTCTGCGGCTGGGACTTTGTGGCCGCTCCAAGTTGCTTCTCCCGCGTCTCCTTTTTCATGGCAAGCAACTTGTCACGCTGTTGGCTCAAAAACTCCTGCCGCTTCTTCAGTTCATCCGGACTGAGTTGAGATAAACTGGCCTGAAAGCAATGTATGAAGGATGGAAAATGAGAGAAGTACGACTCACAGCCATGGCTGAGTGAGCAGCTGAGGAGCCGGCTGCTTCAGATTGAGCCGCCTGCAGCCACTGGTTAGCCGCCTGGCTGCTGCTCATATCTGGTGCGGCCTTACTTACAACCGGGGCGGCCTGAAAAGAAGCGCAATTATGAGAATGCAAATAAGATCAAATTAATGGCTGTTGGTGCATGCCAAAAAGAATGACAGAAAAGATTCTCCTCCGACCAGAGATGAACAACTTGGTAACCATGGCAACCAGACCAATGCCCGTTCAAGTGGAAGTGGGGACCAAACTGGGTGAGACGCAGCGGCCAAGCAGTCAGCAATTGTAATCATAACTAAGCAACACGAGAAGGATAAAAATGTCCTCAAACTCAACCAAAAACAAAACCTGACAAATGCATGTGACACCCTACGTCGAGATTGCCTTTTGAAAGCCTTCCTGATCTATATCCATATGTGTGGGAGAGATACACAGCTGTCAGCACATTCTTTTTCAGTGGTTATCAAATTTCTTCACAAACTGGATTACAGCAAGGAGATCCCCTTGGCCCAGTCTTTTTTGCAAAAACGGTTCGCCAAGTCATACATAATGGCTGCATTAACTTTAAGTGAATGCAAGTGTAAGCTGAATAAATTTTCTAAGTAATTCTAATTCTAATTAATTTGGACTGTCACTGTGACAGACACTCAATGTGATACACAAACCCACTACAGTGCTAGCTTAGCAGGAAGTGCATCAGCGAGAGCCAATGATCTTAAATTCTTAAAATAAATAAATACGCGCACACCTATCTGAGTCCTATCATTTCCAGCCAATAACTTTTGAAACATCAGGATCCAGAAGGCCTTTGATGAGCAAATTCATGACCAAATTGAAGAGTTGAAGAGACGACTGATGACAGAGAGAGGTAAAACCAAGCCATTAGCCTCTCAATATTGCTAAAGGAAATGTAGTTTCAATTACATATAATTCTTGATGAACAATTAAGACTCAACTTTACCTCCTTAAAAAAGTAATAAAAGATCAATGTATTTAACTTAGAAAAATAGCTCATGCCAACCTCATCAGCAAACAATCTAGATCTATGGATGCAATATTTACATTTCATGAAATAACCCTTCTTCAGAATTTCATGTTATATAACTGCCCTCCTGTTTTCCTATTTTATTTCATTCATTTTTTTGTTCCTCCAGCGTTCTTCACTGACTATTGTTATAACTATGGTGAATAAATCATAAATGCTGTTACCTCCAGTTTTGTCGCAACAGGAGCGGCAGCAGCAGGCTTAGGCTGAGATACCCTCTTCTCCCTTGCATTCCTAGTGGGAGCTGTTTGGCTGGTAGTTGGAACAGCTTGGGCAGATAATACCATGCGCTCCATTGCCTGGGAATAAAGAGTAAGCAATAAATATTACATTAAACGGTCTATAAGTCTATAACTCACATGCTCCATAGCTTTGCGACTTTCTTCTAAAGAGTTTGCCTCCTTCATGGAAAGCTCAATTGTCTGTTTCAGCTCTGCCTCTTCTTTCTGTTTCAGTGAATCAGCTTTCCTCTGTTCCTCCTTCGATTGCCTGACAGAGAGCCGCCAATGCAAATACATTAGTAGAGGTAGCAGCAAACTCACTGCATGATTTTACGCAACACTTCTTCCTCCTGGTTGTCCTGTGCACCTTTGATTACTTGCTTCTGAGACTCATCGTTCTTTGATGCAGCTCCTTCAAATGAAGCCGGAACCTGACCAGTTGCAGCGATGATCATAACAAGCACTTGTTCCTGGATCATAATGTTACGCTTTATCATCACTTGGCAGAACACATTGAAGTCCGTTGCAGCCAGAACTTGCTCAAATAAGACCTGAAAACCGTAAGTAGAAACACATATTTATTAAGTATAGGACAGAACTTCATGCTTATGTTATAGCAATCCAATTTTATCTTGGAATTAGTGTTTTTTCAACAACAAAAAATGAAGTCACCACAAGTCAAATCTGTATCCAATTTGCAAAGAATTCCGATGAGGTCGGTAGAGCCAAGAGTTTCAGAATTTTTAGATTATAGCCGATTGATGGAACACAAATTTGTGTTTCATTAAAACAGAGGGATGTAATTTGATGTTGATGTAATTTCATTTGTGATTGCAAGCAATACAAGAAATTTAAGGCACAAAGTACTTAACCAAGATTATGTCAGGCACAGAAGTGACACATTTAAATATTTTTCGTTCTCAAGAAGAGGACTTAAAAGAGGACCTCTGATTGCTTTGAAACATTTGCAAATGTTAGAGATGCATTCCAAAAGACAAATAAGCCTTTTGACCAACACATTTTAAGACATCAGACCTTCTGTAGGCTTACCTAAATTCGTAAATACATTGTATTCGTGAGTTTATAATTCTCGATTTCTTCTTGTGATCAATTCGATGCGATTGTAATGTCATTGAAGTAATTCTCCTATTGTTAGCAATCAGAGCCGCGAGTGAGCAGGTTATACAAAAGGTCTGATAAAAGTATCAAACACACTTCTTGTTTGAAGCTATTCTGCATGAGCAAGAAAGTGGTATTTTAATCAAATTATTGGTCACAAATTTAATTCATGACAGACGGATTGGGTCAAATTCCTTTGCATTCATAAGGGCCATTAGAATAGATCCCTTTTCTCTCTAATGACAACAGCATATGCAAAATATTTCACCTGAAATACTTCTCTTAAGTCTGGAACTTCACTCATTTTACTTATTCCTGCTATGGCTTGATCAATAGTTATCTTAGCATCCAGGCAAAATCCTTCCAGCAAACTGTCTATCTGAAAATAAAACATAGATTTCCACATGACGTAATGCCAGTTGCAGCAGTGATGCAAGTTAATCACCAGTTTCTTATACTGTCCATGCACTTCTCGATGGTCATCTCCAATCTGAATGCTTGGATCAAAGACTGAAAATAGAAACATATTATTTAATGATGAATAATTACCAAGAGAATAAGTAAGACTGCCATAGCTTAGCTTTTATCATTAGATAAGCATAAATAAATGCCTCAATCAGAACTAGTCCAACTCTGTAATTGGTGGAATTTATAAGAGAATTTAGTACAGTAAAAGCTCGTTACATCAACATGTTTAGTCTAAGACAATTCAGTCATTGTAACGTTTTGTAGTCGTGGACTGGTACGCGCGTTTCAGAGGCTACATTACAGACGAATAAAGATGTGAAGAGTATAGTACAGATAAATTGGCCGAGGTCTGGAGACCCATGGATTCTTGCTGTATGTCAGCCACAAAGAGTGTAAAACGCTACGGTTTGGGGGAGCTATAGACTGAGTAGCTCCCCAAGGGTAGTGGAGTAGTTCCCACAGTTGTGTGTGCACTACGCTACGGCTTGGGGAGCTGTAGACTGAGAGGCGCTTCTATTTAAGACCAGAATTACCTTTGTTCTATTAATCTATATGCTATGGACGTATGGTAATGTAAGGTATGTCAGCTACTGTCACTGTGATGTCATCTGAATATTACCATGTTGCCCCTTTTATTTTATTGTTTATTTTTTTCAAAGTGCTTAGAAATTGTTTCTTATATGATGTTTTAGCACTCTAATTGAATAAATTATTATTATTATTATTATTATTATTATTATTATTATTATAATGTTAATTAATAAATTATCATTGTGATTATCAATATCATGATTTATTGATTATCATTATGATCAGTATGCTGATTCGAATGTGACAAGATCTCATACTTATAACAGCATTCTGTACCCATAATCTGTTGGGATCCTTATAGCAATACTGTACCTTGAATGTACCTTGAATGTTGGGCCGAGGTGAGCTAATAGCTCTTATAGGCCCCTCTCGTAAATTTTTTTTCATATGGTATGCTTATGTACCTAGGACATTCGTGATTAGTTCGGACAGTGTAAAAAAAAAAAAAAAAAAAAAATAGAAAAAACCAAAAAAACCCACACACAAGAAAAAAAACAAAAAAAAACAAAAAAAAAGAATGGAAAAAAGAGAAGAAAACAAAAAACGTTGAATGGCAAGGTCTGGAGATGGGTCACATGAAGCTGGGTGTGAACTTTATGGGGTGGTGCTTCCAGGCCTCGTTGAGCCTCGACTTGAACTCATTCATTGAGGTTGCGTTCACAACTCTTTCAGGCAACTCGTTCCAGTTGTCAACAACTCTATGTCGAAAGCTCTTCCTGGCACGTGCAGTCCTCGTCCGCTCTTTCTTCAATTTCCACTGGTGGCCTCGCGTCCTCCCCGGGTTAGCCTTGCATATGAGCGACTCAGGGTCGATGTCCTCTAGGCCGTTCATGATCTTGAACACTTGTAGCATGTCATATCTCAGCCTCCGATATTCCAGGGTAGATAGGCCTAGGCTGCGTAGTCTCTGCTCATAGCTCAGCCCGTTCATCGTTGGCAGCCTCCCCGTTGCTCTCCTTTGCACCGATTCGATTTTCTTTGTGAGGTGGGTGTTCAGTTGAGACCATACAACACTCCCGTATTCCAAATGAGGTCTAACTAGGGCCTTGTAGAGCGACACAAAGGTCAGGTTTTTGAGGTTCTTGAAAGATCGGAACATGAGGCCAACCACCTGGTTGGCTTTGCCCACTTTCTCACGGATATGGCTCTCAAACTTCAGCTGCGAGTCGATGATCACCCCAAGATCCTTCTCGCTGTCTCATGCTGCGCACTGTACCTCGGTGACGTCTTGCCTCAGAAGGTACAGTCTGTCGGCTGGCCCTGGCTTGATGGTCATCACCTTGCATTTGCTGAGGTTCAGCTTCATTTGCCACTCATGGCAGCATTCACACACCCTTGTCATGTCCTGTTGTAAGGCTAGATAATCCACCTCCGTTTTTATCAACCTGTAAATTATGGCATCGTCTGCAAATAGTCTCACTGTAGATGAAAGTCTTTCCGGGATGTCATTCACATATAGTAGAAATAGCAGAGGGCCCAGCACACTCCCTTGGGGTACTCCGCTTGACACCTGTACCCATTCCGAATAATGCTCTCCCAATACCACTCTCTGGACTCTTCTAAGTAAGAATTCCTGTATCCATGTGAGTATCAATCCCTGGATTCCAAAGTATGCAACTTTCTGTAAGAGGCGTTTGTGTGGCACGGTGTCAAAAGCCTTCCTGAAATCCAGGAAGGCAACATCTACCTCATGTCCTCTGTCCCAGGCATCCATCCAATGGTCCATAGTCTGTAGCAGTTGGAGGGAACATGACCACCCTTTCCTAAATCCAAATTGGGAATCAGAAAGGAGGTTGTTGTCCATCAAGTGCTGCGTAATGTGGTCCCGTATCAACCCTTCCATCAGTTTGCAAAGAATGCATGTCAGACTGACCGGTCTATAGTTTCCTGGTTCACTCCTTTGTCCCTTCTTGAATATTGGCGTCACTGATGCTTTCCGCCATATACCCGGTAAGTCACCTGTCAGCAGTGATTTGCTAAACAGCGATGCCAGAGGTGCAGCAAGCTCGTCTTTCATTTCACAGAGCAGCTTTGGGTGGATTCCATCAGGACCACCTGACTTCCATTGTTTCAGCTGGGATAGTTTCCGGAGGACATCATCTCTGGAGATTTCAAGAACTTGGCAAACTGATTCTGGTCTCATTTGTTCCGTCGCAATCCTTGGGTCGATATCTCTTTCCACTGTAAATACATCTTTAAAACAATTGTTGAGCGCCTCAGCCCTTTCTGCAATGGTGAATGGAGGAGGTAAGCTGTCCGTTGTCCATCTTCAGATCAGGAACTCCGGCTCTGATCTTGCCTTGCCGGTTGACATAGCTCCAAAAAGCTTTGGGGTTGTCTTTTGCCTCTCTTGCCAGACTTCCCTCTAATACTAATACTAGGAGTCTTAGAACGAGCTAGATTATCATTAATTAGTTATACTAAGTAAGTTATTATGTTATAGCTAGAAATAGAATAGATTTAGATTAGATCATTAAGTTAAAGCTGCATCGAACGCGAAAGAGTCAAAGACAGCGAACAAAGCAACGTGTGCTGGTTGTTCCTCACTCAAAGAATTCTCGTCCATGAATGTTCTGACAGGAATTTGAAAAATGGGATCTCCAAGAAAGCAGAGCAGCTCATCGTAGACTCTATCGTCGTTCTTGGTCGCCATCTTTCTTGTTGCGTACACAACTATGCAGCGGAAGCGGAAGTTCCCAGTCCCTTGAATTACAATGTTTACAAATACTCACAATGGCAAGATCTGTTCCGGTTTGTTGTAAACAAATAAAGAAAGAGGGCAACTTTGAACAGGTACTAAACTCTAAAGAGCTATTAGAACTAAATTACTTATCGCTAATCAGAGTAATTAAACACGGGAGAAAACTGTTATCCTATGGCGGAACCTTCCCCTGGGCTGAAAACCTACGACACCAAATAGCAACATTATATTTATAGTAATTTAAAAACATTTATCCAAATTCAGTAATTGGAGTATTGGATTGCAGCATCATGAGCATGTCACTTAATGTCATGTATGTACCTGTGACTTACAGGTACTTACATGTCCTCTTCTGATGTTTGGGCTTAAATAGTCTCTTACGATCAGCTCCTTTTATGTTATTCTTTATTGACCAGTCACTACATACCTATAGAATTAGCCTAGGGGCTAGGCCTATTTATTTTTGGCTATTTGCCTATTAGTATTGACTATTCTAATGTCAGATCCCAATCGTCCCAAGATCAGCCATAGGTTCACTAAGGGTGCCAGGCCCGTGATGAGTACCATTTGCCACTTGCCAGTGGCAAGTGAGTGACTGTGTGTACTATGTGCAAAGGAATCAACACCTGGTAGTGGTTTGAATTAAAAGGATGGGGTGTGCTTTTATCACGGCGTGCTCTTGTAGTGAAGACTATGTCGAAGATCAAAGTGATTATGCAATCAATGGAAAAAAGTTTGAAAAGCCAGCAAATGCAGCAAAGAATGCAGCCGCACAAAGTCACTAAGACCCCACTCCCCTCAATACATTGCATAAAATGTTACCTTTGCTTGGATTAGGAGCTGCATGAATAATTGTCAGTTTCAACTACGGAATGCGCTACTCATTCAGCATGTCTGTAAGTATGTAAGTAAGTAAGTTAGTAAGTACAATAGGCTTAAGTAAGTATAAGTAATTAATGATTATATCAGGCTGATAGCTCGTTACAGGGTAAACTGGTAGAGAGAAAACAATTGACATAATTTGGTATTTAGTTGACATCATTTCAACTTATATTTAATTTTGCGTGGGTACGTTAATAATTTAAATGAGAAAGTTTAGAATCTTATAAGAGAATCACTTTCAGGCACTGATCGACCAAGATGTCAGGGCCTAGGTACTACTCCCAGAATTATAACCCTTCAGCACAGCCAAGGAAGCAATACCAGTATGACCCTGGTCAATATGACGCTCCCTCAGTGCATTCCAAATCACCATCCAAAGCTGCACCAGCGACTTCAGCTCAAGCAACTTCTAGCGCAAGGAACAGCGCGGTGTCCAAACCACTGTCAATTCGAGACATTGACCTGAATGCTTCACAGTACTCAATCGGAAGCAACGCTTCGACCATGCGCTTAGGAGGCGTGGATTATCCCGTTGGCAGTCGCATCGGTTCCTCTGGGCTCTTCATCATCGGCGCTCCTAATGAGCCCAAGGACTCTAATTCCAACCCAAACCGTTCCATGCCCAGCATTGCTGGATCTCACGGAGCTCTAGTGCAGAAACGTATGGGTTACGTGAGCCAGGGGTATGGCTTTGAAGATTGGAACTGGCCAATGATAAGATTCAGCCTATTTATCTTGCTCATTGCGCTTATCCTTGCGCTGCTTGCCACCTCAATTGGACTGAGCGTTAGGCAGACGGATAAATGTAGTTTTGGTTTTGAGTGGTGGCAAGGGCCAGCGGTTTACCAGGTTCCGGTTGGGCTCTTCCGGGATTACGGCACTGACCTTTATGGTGACCTCGAGGGTCTGGATTACTCCATGCCGTACATTCAGCAGATGGGGGTGAAAATTGTTATGCTGAGTCATTTCATGCCATCCATCATTCCCTTCTGGGATCAATACACGAGTTTCCAAGGGGTTGACTCACGCTTGGGGTCCCAGGAACAGATGAGGGATGTTCTCAGCAAGTTCAAAGATTCCGGGATTAATGTCATCCTTGAATTGGATGTCAGTTATACCTCTGTCAGTCACCAGTGGTTTGACGAGAGCAAGAGAACCAGTGTACGCTCCGGGGATAAGTTTGAGGACTTTTACACTTGGAGGTATCAGGTAATTATTAGTTTTTATTTATTCTCTTACACTCTCGTTTTTGATTTCTGCAGCCGGATCCGTCAATGAATGCTGGTGGCGGGTGGCTGTATGACTCTGTTCGGAATCAGTATTATCTTGTGAATGACAATCAATATCCGCTGGTGAATTACTCCAATCCTAAGGTGAGTTAAGCGTCTTAGTCTGTGTTCATCTGATCTATATGTGCTTCAGGTGGTTGAGGAGATGGCGAGTGACCTGGAGTATTGGCTCCGCATGGGAGTCGATGGCTTCTTCATCAAAGATGCTGCTCAGATGCACACGCGGTCAACTGGCTCTACAGCGGTCATCTTGGGCGACTGGAGAGAAAAACTGGATGGATACAGTTCTGAGCAGAGGAAGATCATCGTGTTGAACGCTGATTATCTGAAGAGCATTGAAGAGACGTCGCCGTCTTCCCATCGCGTCATCTTGGACCTTGTGGATTTGGTTCACATCCCACTGTCGTTGAAAACCACGAATCTCACAGTTCAGCTGTCGACTCAGGTTGAAGCTGGCTTACAATGGCAACGCAACCCTGAGGATCCTTGGGTGATGTGGACTGTGCCCTCAATGAAAAAGTTAGAGCGTGTGCACCTGGCCGCTGTGCAACTTCTTCTCCTCACCATCCCTGGAACACCGTGCTTAGTGGCTGGCCAGGAAGTTGAAAGAGTCAGTGTTTGTCTGAAAGAGAAAAATATCCTCCTAACATTTCAATTCTTCTTACAGTTCCTGCTTGAAGAAACGAAACCCAAGACGTTACGCTGGTCAGCCGACAATCAACCATACAATCTAGGTAGCATTACTAGCGTTGAGTATTTGGAGTACCTCAACGATATAATATCGCTGAGAAATACAGAATACGCGCTTCGCAAGGACCATGAAGATGTGGGTTTAAACGACAAGAAATTTAATATAAATTTCCTCTTTGTTGATGTTTACAACATACTTTTTGAACGTTATTATGGACGGAGCGATGCTTTTTACTTTGCCGGAAATCTCGGTGACCGAAATTTTGACCACGATTGGTCTCGTTTTGCTCCTTATGGAGATGTCGTAGCGTCGTCTCAAGACGGCAGAGGTAACGATCGTGTAGAGTTGAAGCACATCACGATGTCTCCTGGAGAGGCAATCGTCCTGAGAGTGAAAAAATGAGTAAATATATATTGTTATACTTTTATTTTTTGGTGGAAATTTTATTTTACTTTAGAAATTTTTTATTCAACTTGACTGCTTCTAACTTCCAGCACAATGAATGTCATAACTAGAACACTACCATAATTGCACACGGATGATTTACCATAGTTTCTACTTTCCTGCATAAGATGTGCAGAAAGCCAAAAATGTACTGTACAACAAGAAATTTTTGTGGACTGCAATTTTTGCTGTTTTATGGCTCTGGCCTTTATTCGCGGAACCAATTATTCGCGGTCAAGTGCATAGGGTCGTAATATAAGATCACCTAGAAAAATTTTGCGGTCAATCGTTTAACTGCTGTTTCAAAAGTTAATTTAATCAAAAATCCACTATTTACCAGCATGTGTTTTCAAAAACCCTGATTCGTCAAACAGTATTTGAGTATTCTTGCTGGTCCCTCCAAGTTTGAGCTATCAACATATCAAGGTGTCATTGTAATTGCATCCGAACTATCTGTATATTACGATTGTAGTTTCCTGTAGTATATTTACATCACATTACACGTGTGACGAATCTCGGAAAGATAAAAAGATCTGAATTTGCTGGTACATGTAGTATTGCTCTGACCAAAACCACTCATTGTTAAAATCTCGTATGCATTCATATACTAATGATCTCTGTACCTCGCCTCGCAAACATTCTGTTATACATATATTTCAATGCTTATCATTCTGTCTTTCTTACACATTCCATTCAAACTTTTGAAGTACATGACTGTATGAGCAAGTGTCGGTTGGGGTTTTTCCCTGGCCACTTTAAAGAATTTTATACAATATTTCTTTAGCTTGGTTTCTTGTAAACTGGTACATAATTTTTTTTTATAGTTTACATGTATTAATAAACTTTTAGATTGGCTTTCTTCCTTCATTTTTGTTTTGCTTTGAACGTGGGATCCTGAAAGATTAATGTAGGAGTCTAATGCCTTAGCCTTGTCCCAGGGCCATAAGGTTTGTGGCTTTCATAGCGGCCAAAATTTGTTATGAAAACGAGAATTCTGAGCATTAAATGTTTTATTTCGCATCCTCAACAAGTTTTCCCTAAATACAACGATGGTTAATAAAATAAAATTTTCATTTCATAAAAAATGTTACAAATTAGCTATAAATTGTATAAATTCTCTGAACTATTTTGTGAGTGGATGGGGGGTGGGAATAGAGACCTGGATCTCTGTTTAAACGCGACAAAAACTAGCCGCAAAATATATTCCTTTAGCACCAGAAAACCAAAAACAGTCTCAGGGTAATTGGAATATGCATAATAATGAGCTGCAAAAAGTCTTACAAAATTATCGTAAATATAATATATATTATTTGATTTGAGGAAGAATAAACAATTACATATGTACAAAACAGTTAGTGACATCACAATAATTTGATATGTCTTCGAAATGGAAATGCTTAAACAGATTTGGAAATACACGAGTACAAAATACAAAGTCCGCATTGTCCAGTGTTGAATCTTTTGAAACCAACACTTTGCAGTCATACTGGATGAGATTAAACAAATGCAGAGGAAATACAATTTTTTGTGCACTCCCTTCTTCCTAAGGTTGTATTGCACAGATTAAGCTTTCTGAGGGGATTGCCGCATCATCTGCTCAAGAGAAAGGTGGTCGGAATGCCAGCTCATAGGGCGCGCCACCGTGCCTGGCTCCAGTAAGCGTCGCACGCTGGGCGGCTGAGCGTAGGAGTAGCGCTTGCTGGCTTGAGGGGCCGTTGCCATGGCGCTGGGAGGGTTACAGGTGCAGACGGCGGTCAACAGCGATGAGTCATTGCAGAGGGCAGTGAGCAGCGGCAGAGAGACGTTCTTGCTGCGGATCTCATCCACCACCTGACTTCGATTGCTGTGCACTGGGCACTCGTCCTCCTTCAGCTTTGGTCTTGCGTCGGTCGCGGCAGACTTGGCTCGTGTGACGGACGGCGTGACTGGTTGGATGCAGTGGCCCACGGCCGCCACCGTGGAACTCCTCCTGCGCATGTCAGCCAGGACAGCGCGCGTGGACTGCGGGGTGCAGGGCAGTGAGGTGAGGAGGGTGGCGCCCCCTCGCAGCCGTGTCACCTCAGGGGTGCTGAGTGCAGGGATGTTCTCGTACGTGTGCTGATGCTGCAGGCCGTTCTCCATGCTGCGGCTGAAGCCTTCCGCCACATGAGATGGCACGGCGGCTGGCACGTGTTGGTTGTAGCGCCCGCTTAGCTGCATGCTGCCATAGTGCTGGTATGCCAGCTGCGCAGCCTCTAACTGCTGTTGCAGCTGCTGGATGTGCTGCTTCCTCTGCAGCTGGTTCTGCGGTTGCAGCTGCAAGTACTGCATCTGTTCAGGAAGCAGCTGTGTGCTCTGAGCCCTGTACGGGGGAGCGTCTGGTCGGCTGATTGGTGTCGAGAACTCTGCACGCGCCGTGTGCTGTTGCGACTGCACCGGACTGCTGCTGACTGTCATGGGCGCGGCCAGCATGAGGCGTTCGACGTGTGCGTTCACGGGGGTAGGGGCAGCGTGGCCCCTCCCGCTGCTGTGCTGCAGGGAAGGCACGCGGGTCATGGCGCCTGGCGTGGCGATGGGGCTGAGGCCGTGCAGACCTGCAAAGGGAGGCATGAAGCGGGGCGGGGGAGGGGGAGGGGGGCACTCACTCTGGGGGGTGGAGGGCCACAGGCTGCCATAGCTGCTGGCTGCTGAGGGGGCGGGAGGGCTGTCAATGATGATCTCGTTCTGCTGCCTGTCCTCCTCTTCGCTGTCCAGTGACGCGTGCATGCGGTCGCTCACAATCCCTGATGTGGTGTTGGAGCTGGTGCTGCTGATCACAGACACACGCTGTGAGTTGTCGGCAGCAGACGGCTTCACTGATTGTGCTGGTGCAGCGGCTGCTTGCGACTGCGTTTGAGCAGAATTGGCTGAAGTGTCGCTCCAGGAGAACTCGGTGTTCTCACTGTAGATGTAGGTCTCCCTGTAGCGCCTGTCCTCTGCCTCCATCAGCCGCAACTCAGCCATTTTCGGCTGCAGTGCCATCTGGAACAGATGGCTGGCGCGGCACAGTGACAGCAGCCGCTGGCCGTGCTCCTCGCTTCCCGTAAAGTACACAAACTTGTGGTCGCTCAGCCCCTCCGCCCGAATCTCAAACTTCTTTTTCTATAAATTAAAATTCAAAGTTACAACAATGTTTCAATCAAACCAGAATTTCACTAACATCAACATGCAGCTTTTTGATATCAGGCCAAGCGAACGTAGACAAGAGGCTCTTGAAACGATGAACCTCTTCGTAAATCTGAATACCGCTGGGGCAGACGGCCAGCCACGCTGTACCAAGGTCATCGCATTTCCGCTTCTTCAGCTTGTAGAAGTGCAGGTTGTGCGCATGTGGAGACAGAGAGACGTCTTTGATGAAGAGCATCATCGCCTCCAAGCGAGACATCCCGCAAAGATCAGCGTGCATTGTGGGAAGGTGCTGCTTGATGTACTTGGTTCCACGCTCCTCTATGACCTAAAATCACAGCTTGATTGATCACGCAAAGCGTCACTCAAAAGACTACGCACCCATGCAGGGCAATATTCCCGAGGGTCGAAATAAGGGACGTCACGGTCGTGAGTGTGATTTCCGTCATCAGCCTGCAGCGCGTAACCAGCCAGCACGAAGCACTTGTCTTCAGAGACATACTGGTTGTGGTTGAGCAGGTTGTCTTTTAGCTGCAAATAGTACTGCTGTCGAGTCGCTCGCTCCCTGAGAACGGAGACGTGAGGGACGTAGTGCATGACCCGGAGATAGAGCGAGATGGCCGCCTCCTGTAAAACACGCTGAGTAATCGCACAAGAGAGGGGGACGGGAGCCTCTACTTACTGCTTTGCTCTTCCAGCCTTTGGGCAAAAGTTTGTGCAGTTTTGTCTCTTGGTCAGTGAAGAAAAACTCGCCATCTGGAGAGCAGATAATTCGGACGTTCAGAACAAATTGACATCATTAACATGTTAAAACGAGCAAGAGCCCTCAAGGACACAGATTCAGCCGTGATTGAATTGGTATCAAGATATTTAAGACTGCTGAAGCTTCATCAAAAATAGTTACATAGCATTAGATGGAATGCAAACAGCCTGGAGGTTGAATTAGCGAAGAAAATATTGCCGCCCAGGTGAGAAGAACAGTGTAATGTGATTGGACGGCAGCCAAATGGGATATTTATCATATTTTGGAGGCATCATTTGATCAAGCAGCGTACCTATGAGTTGTGCGAGGCCAAAGTACTCGACTTCCCTTAAGCCAACGTGGTCACAGACTTGATGGAAGATGTCTCGGATGCGAGCTTTGCTCTGAAAATAAAACATTGAATTCTGAGAGGGAAAATATAAACGTCTAACCCTCAATCTTAACAGCAACAGGTGCACAACAAGTCAAATATAAGTCAAAGAAAGTCAGGCTGACACACTGACCTAGTTTGCTGTTTAATTACACTCAGGTGTCACTGAGCATCCAAACAGACAAAACGGCACAAAAAAAAAATACGCTAAAAAGGACGCAGAAAGATGACGACTTACCTCCGTGACCACGGTGAGTTCCTGTTTGTTGAGCAGGATGACCTTGACGCTCCTCTGCGATGATGAGGAGGAGGCGGAGGCAGAGGACACGGTGGAACGCACCGACTGACGCATCGCCCGTCCACTTGCACTGCAAACCACACAATTCAGATCAATTAAAACCATTTCAAATTATGCGCTGCAAACCACAGCAATCAGTACAAGCCACGAGTCACGCAAAAATTACCATAAAAACCCACCAGAAATATTTGAATAAAAACGCTTTCTTGATACCAGCCAAAGATACCAGCCACAGACAAAAGACAATACCGGTAGTTCAACTTATCCAGCAAACTAATCGAGGGCCAATTTGAATGACTAAAATGTAAACTACCTATAGAATAGAATTAGATATCCAGTTAACACAGTAATTAATTGCAAATTTGTTAACCGTGAGTAGTCACAGCTTAGCTCTAATTAAAAGCACAAAAAAAAAAAAAAAAAAAAAAAAAAAAATCAGAGCGAGGAGGAATGGCAAGAATGTGAAACCAAACTGGGAAATCGCAAGCTGTTAATGCGAGAACGCAAAGCAGGAATAAAAGGCCACAAACAGGTCGCTAATTGCTCGGGAGCCGAACTCAGTCTGAGATCAGAGCCTCAGGGTTAACTTGGAATACTTAGCATTGAGGACATCGTCACTGAACACTCAGTTACGAGGGGGAAACCCATGACCAACGATCAGAAGAAAACAAAAGCAATACCAGGAGAAAGAATTCAAAAGAACTTCAAAGCATAAACATGAGAATTGGCGCTGGTGAGAAATATATAGAATTGATCAGAGAGTCTATAAGAGAACCTCACAGAAAAATTCCTGGAATTCATCGAGAAAACTTAAATACCGTTCGTGTATTCCGAAGTCAAATTGAGAAATTGAGAATTTGACTGACAGTAAATCAATATAGAGGCATAAATGACATATTTATGCAGTGCATCAGCAGCAGCGCTGAGGGAAAGGTATTCGCTGGGAGGGGGGGGGGGTGAGGGGAGGAATGCAGGAGACTGGTGAAGGGACGGCTGGACAAAGACTGACCACAAAGAGCGGTCAGCACAATGAAGAATGGAATGCGAGCAATGTGGAGGTAGAGGGGGGGGGCTGGCATTCAGCCAAAGACTCCCCCCCCTCCCCTCCATCCTGAGGTCAGGGTTCGCCGCGATCCACTAAAAGTACATGCATCAACTGTAGACATCAAACGATAAGAGACACTCGGGATAATGTTTACAACTGCTTGCTCCTTGCTGCAACATACAACACGCCAGTACTGCATATTCAGATACTCTATTCAACCAGTGCATGAAGTTGAAAAATGTAAACTAAATCTATGAATGAAATTAGAAGCTGATTAATCGTTGAGGCACGCATGCTGGTACATTGCATGTAATACTGTATATGAGGGCGGTATGCAAATGATGATGCAATGATGTCTATAATAAAGGAATACAATGGGAGAAATAATCTCTGTGCTACAATCACTACATGCCTACAGTATCATCGCCTTCAGTTATTTCATACTGGTCAATGTTGAATATGCATGAACAACACCATTGGAGCAGCAATACGAAGGCTTGGAGAATATTGAAGATTAGAAAATTAATTATTTCTCTATCATTGAGAAGCAGCAAAGGAATTGAATGCATTTCGTTGAATGAGATAATGATTTCTCATAATATTAATACATTTAATATTATGTCATGTGAAACTGAAGAGTTGTTGACAGTTCTAAGCCAGCGGAACATGTTCACACGTTGACTGCTGCACCGGATGACCTTCGTAATCAGAGTGGAATGCGCATTGTTACTCTCAAGTACAGATATGAGGATCACATGTAACTAAAAATGTCATTTGACGTTCACATCAAACAGATGCGGGTGGCTTACAGAGACAAGAAGAACCTGACCTATTATATAAATATAAGGAATCTGACTTATTATGCAAACAAACGATAGACACTGGAATATGACAAAAACACGAAACGGACAAAGCAGAGCAATAGGAATCAAATGATTCAATGCAACTGAGGCAGTATTAAGTATACACCAGACGTGTTTATTCTAGGATTTTCAAAAGAAATAAGGACAAGAAAGTTATAAGGAAGCTGGGCTGAAGGCACAGAAGCGTGGCGTAGGAATGTGCAATGTAAGTGTGATTATCACTGATTAAGCTTCCTTTGCAAAGGCAAATTGTTTCTACGCAGCAAATGAATAATTGCAATGACCCACTCAAATTAATCACAAAAGAACCCTTGCCGCTAACTGAAGCTTTGAACTTGGCGGCTGCTTTAATCAACACGATGTGGTTGATTATGAAATGAAAACGCAGAGACCAGAAGCTGACTTCTGAACAATGTGAGCGGTGACATGCAAGTCGATCCCTGTCTGTGAATGATTGTCAAGACAGTCAACAGCCACGTTGTGCTAATTGCAATCAGGCCAAAAGGTCCTTTGATCTACAAAACTTTGACGAATATGATTCGATTGTAATATGTGCGAGAAACAGTTTTTTTCGACGACAATGTTCAAGCAACCCAAGCAATCGGTAATGCATAGGTAAATAGGGAAGTCGTTGGGACTTTGAAAATATCTCGACAAAGAGGGGTGTTCGAGTAATCCGTGTTCTATTTATCAGAGTTCCACTACATCAGTAATTCAGTAATTGATAGGACAAAGACTCACAGTTAGATGAACATGTTCACTGACCCACGATGGACGACTTACATGAATTAAAGTTCTGATGTTGTTGGCAGGTTATTAATTGCTGCAATGTTTGCTTAAGCCTTTGTAAAAATATCAAAGATTCAATTCAATGGTTTGTTAGTAAACAGCTCAGATGAAAGGATTAAAGCTGTGAACGCCGACGCTGAACACAGAGAGTGAAATGCACATCTCCCGCTCAATTAAAGCAACGGATAGGTAGTGGTCGCCTTTGTCGGCTTTCAAATCGTTATTGTTTGTTTTGATTACAAAAGATAAAAGTCCTTTGATCATTGCCGATGATCGGAAAAATACTCTATGAATATTCAATGAACTCCGGCGACAGAGCATAATTAGAAATTGTGAAGAGAACAGAGACTTTGAAAAACATCCAACTCCTATGTTGTCATTATTAAAAGATATTGAATATAAACGCACTAATGTTGAGAAGCAGAAAACAATGTTTGATTTCTTCAAGAAATGAATATGTAAGGCATAAACTATCCTTCAAATCCATGAAATTGTTGTTCCTTGTTACAACACAGTATGCATGCTAGATAACACTACATACAGTAAACCAATAGGCATTTTGGAGTGACCATCATGACGGTCAGTCGGTGCGTTATGGGCCAAATTCATTACACTGACAAATTCGTTACAACGACCGATTTGCCTGAAACCAAACATGTCGTTGTAACGAGCTTTTACTGTATACTATAGTGTTAGACGCAGCGACGTTTCCCCAGAGGGGAACTATAGTGTATACTATGGCTGATCCCGATCACCCGTAAATAGGGCTTCTCTGTATGTTGACACTCCGAAAATTTCAATATGGACTTTTATGAGTTTTCGAGTGTGTTCATGCAGTATCTTCAGTTAGCAGTTAGTTCAGTATGATAGTATCGTTCTATCTTCACTCAATGAATCATTATCGATATCATTAATCAGTCATTCACAACTTCTTAACTAACTTATTGAATTTGGAGCCAACTCCAAATTGATCCAATCATCATTCATGGCACAATCATCGATGACGGAAATTCATTCATCAGTATTCAGTGTGACTAACTACTAGTAACTCAGTCTACTGACTGATTATGAATGATTATCATTATGATTCACAAACTCAAGTCATCTTCAAAATTTCGCTACCACATATTCGGTGTCTTCAAAAGTAATATCAAAACTCTGGAAACCATAGGAAAAAATGGCAAAACAAACAAACCTTCACATGGGAAATATTCTGGGACATGTAGAAAGTGAATAATCCAGCGAAATAGTTGACATTCCATTAGCCATGGGACAGGTTCACAAAAGCAACTTTTAGCATGGAGCCTCGTTTTGGATTGAAAAACTATATATCCTCGAGGTGAGACTGAGAATAATTAAATTTATAAGTCGTGGTTCGTAATTATAATATTTTATTATTCTAAAATTAAGGATTTTATATTAATATTTGATAGTTACATGAGTCACAAATGATGCAAAATGTATATTTATTTTCACTTTTGAGAGTATATTTAATCCATGTTTTGTGAGCGATAATAAGTGAGTTTCTCCTCTTGATGCTTATTCAACAGCTTAGGCAGTGTTAAGGTACCCCCATTTAGTAAGCCCATTAGGACTCTGTCGATTGTATTGACACTGGGGTGTCTGGATGATTCAAAAGGTGTACCATGATATTATACGTTCACCAGAATCATAATCATAATGCCCAGCTGACACGAGGGGTCCGCAGACCTCGCCCGATTTATCTGTGCTACATAATGCCAAACTTATCTTTCCGTTACCTAGTCAATAATCTCGTTCCAAGACTATAATGATAATTAATCATCCCCACAGATTATGGCTACCATACGTGTAAATATCTTCGCGGAGAATAACATTGGCGATCGACCTATTTGCTAGCATTTCGCGAATAACAATGTTCGCAATCGACGGTTTTTGTAATACATCACACATGAACAGCGTATTATAATTACTGGGTAATATATTTCAACAAGACGGTGGTTGGCCAATAAGGTTCGAACATTTTCTTTCAAGGACTTGTGCAGCTGCAGAAACAAATAGGCAATTAGCGCTGCGGCTTGTATGCATTGCGACCGCTGGCAATTAAGACAGCTCATTCGGAGTTTGGCCTGCCGTGTCAAAACTAACATTCTCTGCTCAGGGGACTGGATATTTGGTTCATATTAACCGGAAGTTCAAACAATGCGGAGTTCGTATTATCCGATGAACCTGGAATGTTAAAAGGTTGGGATCTGGCCGGGATCCCTAAAATAGTTCTATTTAACCGGGAGTTCTATATATCTGAGTTTGTAAAAGCAACCTTTGACTGTAAGTATTAATTATGATGGATGTTTTGTTTTGTTTCAAATTTTTAGCTCTCAGAATGGACGAAATTGGAGAGCTGAAATCATGGAACTCTTCTCCTTCACTGGTTTCTGTTGCATCCACATTGGAAGCACTTTACTCAGAGGTGCAGCACATTGCATTTGCCGACAAGTACGTTCTTCCGTCTTGTTATAATTCATTATAATGTCACCTGTTTTTGCGTTTCAGGGCAGAAGTGCAAAGAGCTGTCAGAGTTGCGGATTCTTTGGCAGGGGGGATGAAGGAGCTGAGAAACTCCCCCGCCCCTCCCGCACAATGGAGTCTCATTCTGAACTCAGCTCTCTTGAAATTGGCGGAGGAGTCGGCTGAAAGTTGTCCAAAACTAAGTCGCAAGATTGTCACAGTTAGCAAATGATCTTGTGCCATTACTATTGGGGTTTATAATTTCCTCACTTAGGTCTTTCTTGAGAGTGAAAAGTTGAATGGCCAGGCTGCTGCAACATCACTGGTTACCATGGAGATGACCTCTGTCTACTATGGTCGTGTGTCTCTTTGTAAGATGTCCTTTGCATCTTTACTTCTTCTGCTACAATTTTCATTTTCAGGGTCTTGCCTCATTGAATTAAGCAACTCGTGTAAAAAGATAATGTCTGATCAGATATTTGACGTACTAACAGTCCTGGAGCAGCACTTTGATGCCCTGCATGCGGAATGTCACGGGGAGTCCCTGACTCAGCCACAGCAAAGGCGGCTCCACATTCTCACAAAGGTCTTTAAACGTTTGCAGCAACATATCCCATCAAGATCTCACTTCATTTTAAATGCATTCACTCTTTTCCAGTTCTCTCTGCAATTATTTCAATCATCCGTTTCATGCGGTCAAGATCATTTCTCTTCACCTTGTTTAAGAAAAATTGTGGAATCACTGCTCAACCATCTCAAGTCCGTTTTGCTCAACTTGGTGAGGATATGAGGAATTATCGTCACTGATCTCAAATGTTCTCCCGTTAAAGGGCTCTGGCAAGGACTGCTGCCTCTTGGCCGGCACAAGCATCAGCTTCATATTGAAATGCTTGGCTTCATCAGATGAGCAGGAAATTAACATGTTTCTTCAAATCTTCTATAACACAGGTAGGCATGCTTTGATTTGATTTTCTCTGTTGAATAACCAAATTTCCCGCAGATTCTACCATCAATCTTGATTCACTGTTGTTCGCTGAATCGGTCATTGACTCCTCTTTGGATCCTGACTTCAGCCACATTTCGCTCCTAGGTGGATTGTTATCGCGGGTGGACGCCCATCTCCTCTGCTCTTCCCTCGCCTCCTCTTCCCTCGCCTCCTCTTCGGTCGCCTCCTCTTCACTCTACCTCTGGCTTTTCCTCCGCATTCGCTCTCTGCTGCATCTTTCGCAGCATCATTTCCATTTGTTTCAATTTCTCTCGCAATGGTTTGCAAAGATGTCTCGCTTGCTGCCCAAAATTCACCAACTGACGTCGACTGCTGTGTTGGATGAAGATCTCTGGAGTCTGTCTCTGGACATTGTCTGGGGTTACCTTGACAGTCCTGTTGAAGGGGTCAGCGAGTGCATTGCGGCCTGCTTCCAGAATCTTCTGACCATCTCGTCATCTGAAACTGAGGTGAGCTGCACTCTTTCTTTCATTTCAAACTCTCTGATCTTTTAGGAATTTAATGTGAATAACCGGACTAGAGGATTGCTTTCTCGGGTGATGGAAATGTCTTGGCATCTGAAAGGGAAACACATCATGCTCAATTGCCTTCTGAGCCACTGTTGCCTGAATGAGGTCAGAGTCCATCTTTCTTCTTCTTTGCCATCATGTTGCATTCTTCCTCATGCAGGTCTTTTGCTATGACCCTTGCATGATGGAGGGAATGAGGTCATGTTTGTCAACAAATTATTTAGCGGCTCCCGCCTCTGATCTCTATGCAGGAATGCTTAAGATCCTCAGGTGCTTTTCAGAATTATGATCGTTGTTGTACTTACGCACTTGGTGTTTGACAGTGAAATGGAGAATGGGTTAGAAGTGTGGAAGGAGCACTGTCTTCCTTGTATAGCGACTGCTTTGAATAGTTCAGACAGGTATTTGCTCATTACTCTTGAGAGCCAGTTCTCAGCTTTCTTTCCAACAGTGTGATGCGCCATCATGTCAGCCAGTTCTGGCTCCCCCTGACCCTGCGACACACGCCTAGCGCCCTCTCTTTGCTGCTGAAGGAACTAGAAAGTACACCTGAAGCTGTGATGTCGGTGCTACGTGTGGCAAGAGCACAGAAATTGCTCACGGAACTCGTGAGTTCTAGTTGTGTCGATTTGTTGCGTTTCACGTGTCCCTTGTTTTAAGCCTGTCGATCTCTTAACTGTGGCTCTCTCGCACTCCGATGTTCACATGCGCAAAGAGGCTTTCACGCTCATCTGTAATTCACCGAAGAAATCTGGTTAGCGTCTCATCTCTTTCAACTCCTCTCTTGAACTCTCTGCCCTCAGAGCCCCTGTCAACAGTTGAGGTTGAACTTCTGCGCTGCCATTTGCCATTCAACCTGAGCGTGGATTCCGCTCCTTTCCGACAGCAACTGCAGAACGACATTCACAGCGTGTTGGTCAGATCTCGTGACTCGGCAGTCACTGCGATCAGATCTCCAAAGAAAAAATCGCCTCCCACTGATAACTTGGGTGAGCCTATAATGTGCCAATTCCAGTCATTTAATTTCCGTTGCAGCCTTTATTGATTGGCTCTGGGCCTTGTGCTTGGATAACCTGCATCCCGCTGCCAACTTCCAGCGCACCAAGACCTGCCTCAGTCTCATGAACATGATTCTCAATGCGATTGTCTTTGATGAGAGCCGTAGGGGCCGCAAGGCGGGCTGCCCTGGTGAGCACTGATGAGAAAATGACGTCACTAACATTTGTATCTGTAGCGGCTGCAAAGGATTTAGTTGGATACGGTCAGAGTAAAGGATATCTGCTGTTCTTCAGTCCTGATGCCTCTCTTGCTCTGCTCACCTGTTTATTACATGGGGCTGACGAGGTTTGACCTCAATGACCTTAATTCTTGATACACAGTTAACTATTGTTGATGAGCAGGTTCGTGAGCAAGCCGGTTCAATCTTGCATGAATTCTTCCCGTGGCCCCTGCCTGGTGGCTCCACCTCTGAGCTGATGTTGAAAGCATTAGTTCTCTGCAACAGCTGTCACGCTCGCGAATGTCAGAGTGGAGCCGCACTTTGTAATCTGATCTTCTCAAAGTCAGTGAAACCATCTTCAGTCAAAGCTTGTTATTTTAAACACCCATGGGGCATAAATTTTTTTTTCTTTTAAGTTCAGACATGCCCGGAATTCATTCTTTTTCCCGGAATCCGGATACTCCGAAGCCGAGTTCCGGCGAACCGGACCGGAATCCGGAACTTGATTCAGCACCGCGCACGCGTCAACTCCCTTGCTATTTACCAAAACGCCCCGCGCTTCTCAGCATCGCCGCGCATACTGCACCTTTTTAATTAAATGTGGCCTCTGTGCTACGCACGCACTCAACCGCAATCGCCGCAGCTATTTATAGCACCAAAGAAGCAAGTGATTGAACTCAGCATACTATGCGGTAGCATACTTATATGGATAAGAAGGCAGAGCCAAGTAAATTCAAGACCCACGTGATCAAATATTGATTGCTCATTGGCTACTATCTTGGCTTGCAAGATTCCATAGTGTTGGTGATGCTGGCTGAATACAAAATAAAATAATAATAGACTTACCTTCTAAGCCTTGCTCGTCGATGCAGGATCTTCGCCTCCTCAGGGTGATGCAGCTTCAGATGTTTGTTGAGAGGGGATGTGGAGTATGAGGCCTTCTTGGTACCCCGTGAGACCGTCTTCTTGCAGAGACTGCACTCAGCTTGCGAATCATCTTCGAGGCACACAGAGAAATACTTCCAACAAGCGGCTGGGTCTTTGGGAGCCAACGTCAAGAGTCAAAGACAAGGGGACGATATGCAATCGCCGATCTGGCCCTCCCTTTATACCTGTTTCCCCGAGTTTCGACTCCGACCACCATTTACGCGTGACGGAGATCAAAAACAAAAGCCGAGAGTGTATCACACACATATGCTTTATTGAAAAACCTAGATGAGGGGCGCGACCTCTGCTTGTGTTTCACGCCACATTGGTTGCGTAACGTGGATGAAAGGCGCACGCCAATACCCTTTTGCAGCTTGTGTTGAGTGCGTGCGTTTAAGAAGAGGCATCAAAGCAACATTAAAGATAATTTTCTTTCTTTTTTCGAATTTGACAAGCAACAAGCGCAAAACGTAATTAAAGTCCGGATCCGGAGGCAAAAGGTACCGGAACTGGGAATTCCTGTGTATGTCCCGGAATTACCGGATTCCGGACCCGAAACCGAATTCCAAGAATTAAGTTTGATAAATGAGGAAAACGTTAGGATTCAAATGGTTTTAATGTGCTTTCCAAAAATAGTTCTTTGTAACCTGAAGTTCCATATACCCTTGTTCATTGTAACCTGAAATTCAATATACCCTTGGCCAAGTTTGTCATATTGAACTTTGATTGTACGAATACAAAATGTATCAAAAAATGATTACAAGGAAGGAGATATTGATTCTCTTGTCTGTAGCTCTTTGTACTGTTAAAAAAATTTGCATGTTGATGACTAAAGTGTTGATCGTACATCAGGCTTGTCGTCACCAACAAGAAGCAGATACAGTTTGAAATGGAGGCTTCAAAATGGAGGATCGCTGTGACGGATGCAACGGAAGATTCCACGCTCACTTTCCTCGAGTGCCTCACTGCTCAAATTGAGCGCGGTGTTTCTGAAGGTCAGCGCAATGTTCTAAGTGCAGCCAAAAGCATCCCTGTTCATGGTATGGTGACCTTTGACCTCTCCTGCTTGGTTCTTGCTGACATTTCTCTTAGGTTTTCTCACCGCCATGCAACAATGCTTGAAATCTCTGAGGCAATTTAAGTCACTCTCCGTCATTCATCGCATCATTGTATCAGCGAAAAACCAGGTTGAACTGGCGTTGACTGTCTTTGGAAAGAACACTGAACATCCTGGTAAAATTTGAAGATGTTATCATTCCATCCCTCCATTAAGTGTACTCATTAGAAATGGCGCCCTCTTTTGAGGAAATGAGTAAATCGGTTGAAAAAGTAATTCACCAATGTCATGCGGCGGATCCGCTTGAAGGAACAGCTTCAGCAGATGGAACAGCTCCAGCAGATGGAACAGCCCTTTCCGTTGAATATCAGCTGATCAATACTTGGTGTTGGAATAACATTAGGGTATCTTAACGCTCGCACATGTTGACACTGTATTCAAGGTTTTTTCTCAACAGGAAGTGAGTCTGTTGCTAGGCATCCTCGTTTCGTGCCAGCGTGTTCTCTCGGTGGATGAAGTGAGAGATCTGGGCGCCATTTTCATCCACATTCTCACTTGCTGTCGGCATCGGGTGCGTTGTTTATTAGCAGGGAATGTTGCTGAACGATGTCTTGTGCTCACACGCAGGGAGCGATTGAAGGATGCAGTCAGGGATTCATGACGTTCTGCTCTCATTTGCTCACCTCCGCTGACCCTCTCTTGTGCGCCATTCCCTCCGACCTCCTCAATCAGGTCCTTGATCATTGACCTTTACTTTTTGTATTAACGATGACTCTTGATCAGGTGTTGAGCCAAGTGATCAGCGTATCGGAAGGCTCAGTGACGAGGCGTTCAGCTGGGCTTCCACTCATCGTGCAGTCCATCTTGACGAGCGAGAGCCACACCAGGCAGGTTCTGTCCCTTCCACGCCTCCCCCTTCCCCCTCCTTAATGTTCCCATGTGTCACAGACCGCCCTCCTGCAACGCAGCGTCCGAAGTTTAATGACCACCGTCTCCCATCCAATCCCAACCTCCCTCGACCAGCGAGTGGACCTGGCGCCCGTGCATGCGATGCATATCCTCAAATCCATCATTCAGGAAGCGAGTGTTGCTCATGCTGTTCTGCCGTATGTCGGCCAAGCAGCAGAGCAAGCCCTGGAGGGCCTGTCATCCCCTCACTGGGCGATTCGTAACGCTGCCACCCAGCTCTTTGGTTGGTCACTTTGGTGGTGGATGAGCAGTCATTGCAATGCTTCCTTTAGGAGCCCTGATGACGCGCATGTTGGGCCAGAAGAAGACGACTGAATGCAGCACGGTGCAAGAGTTTTTCACGATGCAGCCCTCCCTTTGGAGCGCCCTCTTGCGGCTTCTCCAGGAGAAGCGTCCGAGCGGTGGGATGCTACATCCCTCCCTCTTCCCTGCGCTCGCCATCCTTGCTCGCCTCAGCCCGGGAATTGCTTCTCCCCAGATCCAAGAGTACGTCACGCTGTGTCTCTCTCCGTACTCATGACTCTCTTACACAGACAACTGATAAGTGTACGCTCTGCAGTCATTCCCCTGGCACACAGTCCTATGATGGCAGTGCGCCACCTAGCCGCAGAAGCGTTGGTCTCTCTGGTGCCTCCGTCAGATGTCCCGGAATTTGTGCTTCAGCTTCTCTCTGAACTTCCTTCGTATGAGACTAATGTGAACGCATTGCATGGAACACTGTGCCAAATCAGGCAACTCCTGAAAAGTCTGAAGGCTCAGTGAGTGTAATTTGTAAAATCTTCCATGTATAATCGACACCTTTGCTAGGCAGCGTTTGGCATCCAGAGAGGCAGTGCGCATTGTGGAATGTCTGTTGTTGCAGCAGGAACACATGCTACGTTCAACCTCTGTTTGTGCTCTGGTACGCTGCGTATACGTGCAGATCATAGACGAGCTGTATGAATATGAAGAAGCAAGATTATCTGCAGCTCTTTCTCCTGTTGTAGAGGAGGTTTTAGATAAGGAAATCTGCACAGTAAGAATTAACATCAGACATCCGTTCCTATGAAAAATTATCAATTCTCCAGATTGGTTCAGATCAGCTGCGATTATCTGTTCTCAGATTGTGGTTGAGATCAGCCGCACATCCGCAACTCATGTCACGGCTGCAGCGGTGTTTAACTAGCAGCCGCAAGGAGCCTCGCGATGCCGCCCTGAAATGCATTCAGGAGTCACGCGGTGTCCCACATGAGGTCTTTTCTATGCTGCTCAGCACCTGGCTCAATGACTCTGCTCATTCCGCGGGTCTTCTTGAAACCCTCGCTGGCATCCAGACGAGCGTGCAGTGTGACTCGGAAGAAGCCGTGGCTTCCTTCTCTGCTCTCATGCATCATCTCAGTGCAGACGACTTCTGGGGACCTCAGATTCTCCGCGTTTCTGCTCATTTCATCCCTCGCATTATTCCCGATGATCGGTTCGACTCGATATTCAATCGCGCATTCACTCATGTACTTTATTTAGACACAGCGACCTTCTAATCTCATGGTGCCGCAGGGCCGCTGCCCTTAGCAACCCTTTGAACAACGACATCAGCCGATCTCACGTCTCTGCAGCACTCGGTGTTGCCGGTCAATCACTGAATGAGTGGGCACGCACGCAGGTCGAGGCCATGCAATGGTCAGTGAGACAGCAACTCTGAAATTTGATTATCAAAGATATTTTCCAGCATTCTCACTGCGATTGTTAATCTTCTGCATGATGAGAACGCAAACATCCGTTTCTCAATGCGAGGCACCCTTTTGAAGTGCCTCCCTGTGCACCAGGTACGGGATTCAACGAAGGCATCTGTGAATCATTGTTGATCTCAATCCAGAACACAGATGGCCTTCTGGAGATGTTCATTGAAAGATTGCTTCCTTCGCTGTGTTGTGATGCAAGGGGTTTGGATTTCCTCAGTGGTCTCATATATACGGATGATGACTGCTCTTCTCTTAGTCAAATGCGGTGGGTTACTTGCTCGGAATTAATCTCACTGGTTTCCTTCTTTTCCTGCAGGTGGCAGCAGGTGTTTGCTTCCGAAGGAGCGAATCCGTACTTTGAGCAATGGACAGTGGGCGCTGCAATCTTGGGTGCCATGAAGGTCTCCTTTTATTCCACCCTACAATTGGCAATTATCTATAATTGATGATTACTTAGGCTCAACGAGAGAGCCTTCCTCATGTGAACAATTCAACCGTGGAATGGGTTGCGGTCAAAATAGACGAAATAAGCACGAAGCTGTCAGCTTATCTGCGTATCATTACGGAATATGAAGGTGGGGCCGGAGGCTGAGCATTAATTAGATTAATTTGTTTCTATCGTTTTCTGCTGCAGAGGGATTTGTGTTGAATGCCAGTTATGATCGTCCTCTTTTCACTTCTCTTCTTAATCTTCTTCAACTATTCAACTTTGTCTTCTTAATCTCCCCCGATTGTTCAGAGCTTCAGGAAGTGAGAGTCTTAGTTGATTCACTGCGAAAGGTGAATCAGGAAATTATTTTTGAAACTTGATTTAGTTTTTTTTTTTTCTTCTCTCGACAGATTTCCTCTATTCATCCATGCTTAAGGAAAGCTTTCAATGAGATGACAATTAAGATTAATCAATAAATCAATTGCCAAAATGCCCTGTTGTTTCAGAACTGAGAAAGCAGTGTCATAAAATTTAAACTTTGTTTTATTAAACATTTTCAGCATGAATGCAGTGTCATATCACAGGAAATGCCCCAATAAGCGTCAAGGAAAAAATAGAGCACATTATTTGCAGAGATAATTCAAATGGACAGCTTTTTGAGTTGAGCATTAGAAATAATAAATTGATTAGCGATGATATGTTGGTTAGTGTGTTTATCTACTTACATGAATATTGGCGCAAATTTTATTTGGCTAACAACACACCCACTCAATCGGGTATTAATTTACTTGTGAAAAATCTACTTACAATTGGGGGATTAACTCATAAAGCGAGCACATGTTGAGCTCTGGCAATACTGAAATTTGTTTTTACATCACATTCACAAGATTAAATTCCTGCAAAATTCTAATAATAGTAGCTGTATTGTAATTTTAATAATAATATCCATGGAATGAATGATATAACATTTAGGAAATGTTACGACTAGTCAATGAAAGGAATGTAGAGGTACTAAAATGAAACACAGTTGCTACCTCCGCATGGCCAGAGTCACAGCTGAAAACGTTGAACTGAGAGAACGAATACTGACGACACGGCGCTTGGGGTACAATCGGAGGCAGGTAGGAAAACGGCTGTGGAAGAAAACGGCGAGGAAGAGGAGCAGGAGGAGGCCAAGGAGGAGGAAGTTGAGGGTCATCGTAGGAGCGTCCATCTGGAATGAATGCTCAGTGAGGAAGGACTTGACCATGGGCCACTCTGACCTTTGTGTACTCAGCCTGCTGTTCTTCCTTCCACTCAATTAGATACGCAAACATGCTCTGATACAGAGCATGGATGTCACGTAAAGCAATCTGGAAAAGCGTGCGTAGGTTTAAGATTTGCCCCGTTTGAGGAACTCACATGCAGATGTTCGCTCGGAGGGTTGAAGAGGTCAAAGCACCTCGCGCCTTCGCGGTCTCCCTCTCCCCATAACTCAATGGCAAGCGAAAATGGGATCTGAAATGTTGGCGCAACCATAATTGATTTGGCTGCATTTTGATAGAACTGACTTTTCTATTGCCTGCCATGTAGTCAAAGATGGTACCATCCGCTGTGTACTCGTTCAACTGATGCGCTAATCCGTATGTGAAGCGTGACTGTGTTGAATGCGACATTCTATCAGCTAATTCCAACATCTTATCCACGTTTTCTGGCAGCCGTTTCATGCTTTTTGACTCTGTGTCTGATTGCAAATGAGACTTAAGAAGAGGACATCAGAGATGCCGTCATTAACCAACCAGCAAACGGAACATAAATCTGACGTATCCCAGAATGCAATGAAAAAAAGGCGTCAAATTTGTGCTTCAGTGTTAAGTCAGTCAAAACGAGGCATTCAGGCTCTGAAAAAGACAAAACTGGATGAGGAATTAGAACTCAAGAGACACCGACCTGAAAAGGGTCGCTCTCCATGATATTCCTCATCATTAGCTTTGGATGAGCTTCCTTTGCCACCAAACTGCCAGTCGAAATTGCGATTGAGGTCAACACCAGAGCTTGTCCCCCGCCAGCAGTAGTTCTCTGTGCGTTCGAGGTAATCCCGCCCATCCGGGTTCATGATCCCCACGATGTATAAGTCGACCTTTGAGAGGATTAATCGGCTGAAGCTCTCTTCAGGGGAGCCACGCGGGTACGCTAGCCCTGAGGTGAGGTTTTTCAACAAGTGGAACATACTCTCCACAGGTAAAAACTCCCTCGCATGCTCTCCATATGAGAGAAGCATCTTGAGTTTATTGTGCGCTCGGGGCATGCTCTGACTGGCAGTGTAGGTCCATCCCTCAGATGAGAAATTCGTCACACGCATAACCATCTGGGGCCTCAGATCACGAGAGCCGTAAGCCCAATCCATGCGGATGAATTTAGGATTGCGGTATGCAATGTTCTCCAGCTCTGATTGGATGCTGGAGAGGTTATGGTAAACTCTGTAATCAGGCAAATATAGTTCTTGTTTGGGCTTCACATCTCTGGTCCAAACAAGTGTAAACGTCACTAAGAAGAACAGGGTTCGAAAGACCTTGCTTAATTCTGTTGCGTGATCCATGTCTGCACAATAAAATAATTAAAAAAACTAATCGCACTTCAATCAGAGATTCACTGATGAATGATAAATGAAGAAAGTTGTCAAAACTCAAGATGTATTGAAGATTGGAGTAACAATTATTGGTGAATGATTATCATTATCATGATTCGGTCTTTCAAGTTAATCACAATATTAATATATCAGCTTATCAATTATCATTTATCATAATCATGACATTTGAAGAATATTGTTTGAGTTGATCATCTGAATGCAGGAAAGGAATCCAATCGATGACTACGCCTTTGTTGGTTTGGCACATAAGGTTGAGTGTCGTTTGGCTTAAGTACTAAAACATTGTATGTTATGAGTAGTTTTCTTCATTTTTGTCTTAAAATAGAAACCGTGATGTGTCCAATGTCAGATCCAACTTCCGTCGTCAGCTTACAGCGTTATGATTTCATCTTCGAAGTACGTCGGTCGAAGTCATAGCGCACCTATCCTGTGCGTCACATATGTGTATCTATCCAATATCTACCGTATTGTCCCGGTTAAAACCACATGCACCCTATTACAACCCCACCCCACCCTTTTCAAACCAGGTATTGCATAATTCGCCTACACTCCCACTGGCTAGCACAGAGTTATTTTTTAGCAGCAATCACAGTGCTTGATTTCTCCCTTTACCCAGTGTATATTATTTCCTGTGGCATCATCAAGTCATTAACCTTTGACAATTAATTTTACTTACAGTAATTTAAACATGACTTTTTTGATACCTGATACTTCCCATAGAAGTAGGCCTCCTGAAGCAGCAATCTGCGAGCTCCCAAACATTATTATATTCAGAATTTAATAAGGTGCTGTGAGCTAGAGAGTTCGGAGCAATTACAAATGTTCTGAGAATCATCAAGCTTGGAGATTGTACATATGGACTAGGCCACCAGCCCAGGTGACAGCGCAAGAAAACAGTACGACTAGATCCTGATCAAACGAAGGTGGCGAGCATCCGTGCAAGATGCAGAAACGAAAACAAAAGTAAACTGTGGAAGCGATCGTAGCAAAAATTATGATAAAAGAAATATCACACATTGTAATTTTAATTTAAACATATTTCATATTATATTCATCATTATATATATTTCAGGATTGATTTTTTTTTTTTTTTTTATCGAATTGATCTGCAGCATATTACATTTCATCCCTGACAGCCTAACAGGTCACAGGTCGTTTCAAAATTGATCGCACGCCGCATTCATAGAATTCACACCCAGCAATAGATTTAGTTGTATAAATCTATGTATATATATATAAATTAGGACACGGGAGCCTATTGTGGCTTGCTTCCGAAAAAAAAAAAAAAAATAATAATAAAAATAAATAAAATGCAATAAAGTAGTGTTAGAATTAAAAATGTAAAACATGATTTTATTAATCAGATAAAAAGACAAGAAAAAAAAATCATAATAAACTTTTCATGTAAGAAAAAGGAGAAGAGTTTTTTTTTTTTTTTTTTTTTTTTTTTTTTTGAATTGCATTTATTGACAAAACAGAAAGAATGAAATATTAACAAATAAAAGATGCCATGGTGAAGAAAGTGGGAAGCGACAATGAAATATGGAAATACATACCAGAAAATGGAAATACAGAAGAGAGAAAGAAAAGGGTCATGTGAATAGGCGACTAAGTATGTCTACTTCTGAGTCGCCTATTCAAATTGTGCAATTCAAAATTTTATTCGGCTTTGGTGCGGAGAGAAAAAAAAAATAAATGAAAAAATAGTGGGTGGTGCAGCGCATATTCAGAGAGAAATAGTTCGTTTCATATTTTAGTTGTAGATCGAGGATGATACTATGACAGAACATTTTTAAGAGATAGTGTTTTCATTGTCAAAGACGGCGTGGTATTTTGCACATCGCCTTATTAAATTATTAGAGCTCTAAATCAGCCATTATTATACAGAATGTAGGGCTGTTGAGATTTCAATTGTTGACCCATTTTGTTGGAACGTTGGAATGCCTTTTTCATGTATATACCCGCCTTATCGCCCTGTCCCCGCGTCTGAACATTGTCTCTAATAGAAATTAAGTCCCGCATAGCAGGCTCCTTTGCTATAGCTAAGGATATGGATAGCAGTGGATATCATTGCCTATAGCTATGGGGCCAGGTCTTTCAAAACAGCTAGGGTCCCTAGGCAAAGAAATTCCTTGTCTCAAGACTTGCGGCTGAGCGAGAAAGAAGCAGAAAAACATGTTCCCGTAATTACAATATCACTAAAAGCTATTTTCTCTTTACGTATGTAATGCTATAGTTAGGCTTATCTATTACCGCATAAACATGTGGATCCACGAGCGATTGTGGCAATAAATTGGGCGGGATTTCTATAACGTTATGATTGATATCAGAATGCGAAGAAATCATAGCGTTTCAGGGGGTGAAATCGAAACCGAAACTAATTTGTACAGGTCGAATTTTCAATTCCCAATTCGTGAAGTTTATCGTACATATTTTGCTAATTTACAGTATGTATAGGTTACAAAATTTTCATACAACGAAATAAAATTACGAATGATGATATTGAAGAATACAAAATCATATATTAATTATTATTAGTCCCCAGGGAGACAGAAATATTAGATTAGTATTCATGCATCATTGTGGCTCCCCAAGGGTAGCGCTACTAGCGGAGCAGTTCCACATTGAATCTAGCTCCCCAAGCCGCAGCGTAGTGTATACATGTAGGAACTGCTCCGCTACATTTTGGGAGCTGGTAGCTGACTAGCTGACATAGCCCAATGTGTCTCGCTGTACGGTAAACGCATTAAACTCCAGTTCGCGAACCACGATTTCTAGAATTCCACGCTTGTAATTATATTTATGAAGGCACCAGCGTCTGCAGAGCCATACCAGGTAGACGCTGGTACTAAATTAATGTTCGAAACCAGTACCATAAAC
>KB309537.1:323931-357698 GCA_000328365.1 Capitella teleta
CCTTTAGCCCCCCCCCCCCCCCTGCTCTGATCTGACCTGATCAAGGGGAACCAAGGTCAGGGCAACTGGAACCAGGGCTCCTCCTATAATATCTACTTTCGCCATAAGTATAACAGTCCGTGTTGAATCTAGCTTGGATTTAGCCGCCCGATAAGATGACATTTACAAATGTATGAACACCCGCAATGTAATTGCATGTGTTCAAGTGTATTAGTACGTGTCCTGTCAGCTGTCAATGGTTATGGTGGTGAATTTATAACCAGATTGTACATTTCTCAACTAGGTGTCAGCCCTTAAATTTGTCCGTCAGAATTCGTATTCGTAATAGGGACACTTACCTTGACTGCCATCACAATCAGAGGTCCTCTTGAAATTGCGCGCATTTTTCAGTTGAAGCAAGAAAATGAGAGAAAGATTTTCGGCGTCCGCAAACCGGTTTGCTTCGAGTATTTCAATTCAATCTACCAGAGCACGGGCATCGAGATCGACGATCGCCTCAAAGTGCTCGACGTCCTCCTGCCCTTCCTGGAAAGCGGACTTCGCAACCACGTCAACTTCTCTAAAGATCTCCCTGGTTTCAAAGCTCTTCCTATGGCTGATCAGATCGCCATCATCAAAAGTAAACTGTGCACTCAGATTGTTACAGCTCAAACAATTCGAAATATGATTTGCAGATACCGTAGTCGAGACGTGGGTGATCAGTCGCTATTTTTGCATCAACACTGAGCACGGTCTTCTCACTGCCAATGACGAGAGTGGACAGTGCATAACTTTCGATGTGATGCAGATCTTTGACGATTGGGGAGTCCTCCTGCTGAAGACAGCCAAACGCATCGAGCAGCTCCAGCTGACCAACGAAGAACTCATCATCCTTAAGGTGCTCGACATGTATGTCTCAGGTAGGTGACGTCACGGCTCAGTGCAATACCATTGCTTGCCTTTCTGTAGATCGGTGTAACCTGGATGCTAGGAAACAAGTGCAAGCCATGCAGGATGCTGTTTTAGACCTCTTTCAGGATTTATTGAAAAAGAACCACCCCACGGACCACGGTCAGATCCTGGCTCGCACCATCTCAATCTTGACCGAACTGCGAACCTTGAGTCACTTCTCCACAAAGAAATGCGAAGAGACTTCATTGAGTCTTGTCCCCGACAACCTCTTCCCCCCATTGCTCAAAGAGATTTTAATTCCCCCTAAACAAGCCCCGGTGGACGATTACCCTGCCCAAATAAACTGCTTGCTTGGTTGTGAAAAAGGTTGTTGCGTTGAGGAAGTTGCATCAGGCAGCAGAGCTCCGACCTTCTTCAGCCACATGGCGGAGCCACTGCGCCGTAAAATGACATCCAGCCAAGAAACGCCATCGCCTTCCGATGGCTACCAATCGGATGAAACAGGGCCCCAGGTCACCACCCCTATTGACTCAACGGATGAAGGTTTTGTGAGTTCGTTCGATGCGACGCTGGACGAGGAATCGACGCAGGAAACCAGGACTCTGACTGACATCAGCAACAACGTTCCCCGCGATGGATGCCGAGTTCCCCAACTAGATGAACATCGTGATTAATCCTATATAAGTGCCAATATATTTCATTGTGGCATGGAAGTGTCATGATATTTCATTGTGCCATATAATTATGTCTGTGATAATCATTAATAATTTCAATGATTGTATGTGCGCGAGGCCAATATGACCTTTGTGAGTCAGCCCGAATTGAAATTCCACTTGTAGTTGTAGCACCTATTTCAAGCATGTTAACTATAAAATTAATTTTTTTTTTCTGTTGTCATTTTGTTACATTTTCTTCAAGCTGATTTGCCGATTAATTACATTGTGCTGCGCAATTCAGGAATAGACTATAGTCAATTGTCGATACCGGTGTCCACATGTGATGTTCCATCAGTGATATTACGCAGATCTACATCTTTGAGTGAGTGATTGATTGGGGTTTTACGGCTCCACCCAACCCATTCGGGTGATACGGGTGCCAGAACAGAAGGCCCGGGACCGGGGTTTCCCCCTACTCTTATCGATAAATCCCAAGGGTTCATTATCCTGCATACCACCATAGACAGTAGTACACAGCGCCCGGCCTTGTTATACGCAGCACTGCAGAGTCACCGAAGAATCACAATTGTAATTCACAATCATAACGCCCGTGGCCTGATCGGGTCTCGAACCCGGGACTTCGACCCCCCACGGTCTGCATAGGATGGCAGTCAGTCGGTTTAACCCACTGAGCTATTCGGTGCCCCTCTACATCTTTGAGATACCGTGCATGCTCATTGCCAATCATCACAAAACCCGACATGGGGAAATTGAAGATACTCGTGCAATATATACATGCACTTGAAGCTCCATGAACAGCCGTGTTGCGACACCGAGTATGTCGAATTCCGTAGGCTATAGGGCTAGTCACTCGTGTAAGTGCGAGCAACTATAATGCCAGTATACGGCGGAAGTACTTCAAAGAGCTGGTCAAACCGACTGAGTACCCTAGGTCTGTATTCATAAAAACCAGCTGTGGCAGGCGGTGCCATTAAAACGTTTCATTTTCTAATAGTTAACAGTTAAAAATTCCAAGAAATCATCTCTCAATAAAATCATAAAAATTCACATTTATAAAAAATTCCACTAGCATCAATCATTCGGGATTTGTTATTTATCTCGTTTTTATCTCTCTTTGCCAGACTCATTACCAAACAACGTCAAACTGACCTCTAATGAAATAGAAATATTCATTTTATATATACTGCGAGTAATTTCATTTAATATATTTATGTTCCATATTTGTTTCTCTTATTTTTTTTTCTTTCTTTCCTGGTGTGCATAAATTTTCATTGTGCGAAATGAACATTTATATATATGAACCCTATAACTCAATATATTAATGATTTTATTATCATAACCGACTCAAGGCGACGAAGCCGAATCGGGAGAATTAGAACCACTGAATGAATATCCGCTGTTCGTCTCTTTCATACCATGTAAATGATGTCAGGTAATTATTATTTTGCGCCTGAATGATTAATTAGGGTGTAGATTTCGTGAATTTGGCGTTATATTGGGCAATGAGCTAAAAAGTTATGCATAATACGGTATGTTAGTTAACCTTCTTGTTACAAATTGAGTACTAGTACTATATATAATATCTTGGGCGGGGCTATCACAGAATAGGATATGGAAAGAACGAAAGAACGAAGTATCGAACCCACGTGGAAATCAACCCCGACCGAGCCGTGAAAGAACATGAAAGAATTGCCGTGACGAAATTCCGCTTTTCATAGCACTATCTCGCAATTGAAAAAGGCAAAAGGACGCGTCGGTCCAGAGAAGAAAGATTGTGTCATTGCGGAGAAACCCAGGATTAGACCCACACCATCTCAAGATGCCGGATGACTGAAGATATACGCGGTAATCACCCCAATGTGATCTATAATTTTCCTAATTTCTTTCTCACCGAACTTAATTACCACAATTATGACGAACATTTGTTTTGAATTTATCCGAAATTTTGTTTAACCTTCATTATTGTATCATATAGGCCTATGCACCATAATGCTGTCCTGCAATAAAAAATATCTATCTATGACGTAATAATGTTATCTGTCGGGGCTATCGTATGGCTGAGTTACCAACACGCGTAGCCCTACACTATGGCTGATCCCGATCGCCCGTGGATCATATTTATGCGGAATTTGATGGGCCTTCGACCCGCGCTTGATACAAAAAGAAAGCGTCGCTAGTTTATCATAACGCATAATCTCAGAAGGTCGTTGTAACGGGTAATGTCTAAGAAATTTGTCAGCGGTTGAAAGGATGCCGAGCGAACTAATGTGAGTGTGTCTGAGGTCATTTGCGGCATGCGTTTGATAATTGTTGCGATTTCACTTCTCTCAATCAATTCATAAGTAGTCATCATTATATTCATATATCGTTAATGTATTTGGTTCGTTTAACTTTGTCTCGGTTTTGGCAACACTTCAGAAATTCAGAATTACTTCATAATCGTCCATTAGCTCCCCAAGCCGTATACTGTATAGCGTAGTGCACATCTGAACTGCTCCGCTACCCTTCAACCCTTGGGGAGCTAATCGTCCATTATTATCCATAGCAGATAGTATCATTATGAGATAGCATAGCATATACTGCATTCTCAATCATTCTGTATAGCTGCATTCTGTAGCCATAATCTCTGGGGATGATGACCAATAATCAATATAGTCTTGGAAGGAGACTACCTTGAACCAAAGACTCTCTATTAAGATGGACGCGCCGCTCTCATAGGCGCCAGCATAAACAGTTACGCAACGCACACTAAGTGGCTGGTCGAGTGTTAATAACTTCCGGTCTTCTGCTATTGTTATTTTCCGCTCGTTGACTCCACTGAAAAGATAAATTTAAAGGTCAGCTGTTCTCTATTATTCGACTCTAAACCGCTGAAAATGGACCTGAATGGTGTAATTGACTTCATTGAAAGCCAAGATGACGATGCATTCGCCCTAACAAGCTGTGAAATATCCTTTGAGGACGATCTTTGCCTGGGAAGAGGTTGATTTCGAGAAATCTTGGAGACGATGAAAACGCAGCACAGCAGCATTTCTTCACCACTGGACCAAGATTTCGCCAAATGTTTGGGTGAGTTAAGTAAGTAACACTCCAGTTCTGTGAGGACATCGTCACTCGACCAGCAAACTTTGCTCTCCCATCCAAAGACGCCAACACTGAGACTGTGACTGACCATCAGAGTGAGATCATTATGTACATAACTGGAGCCGTTCTCCACAAGCTGAAGAAGCGGTATGCTTGCTCTAATCGAAGTGATGACCTGGATGTCATCAAAGGCCTCATCAGCCACGAAAATAAAGGCCCGAGACCATCACTCATTGAGGGCTCTTGACCTCTGTTGAGGCGCTGGAGCCCCTTATGCAAATTGCATATCAGAAGTTTAAAACAAGCCTGAAGTCAGCAGGCCCCTTCTAGCTGCCCAGAAGACATGGCAACAGGCTTGCCTGAGGAGTCATCCATCTCTAACCTGGATGACAGAGTCATGAACAATATTATGAGACTTTTTAATGAATTATGTGCCACCATGAATGCTTCTTGTTCTTGGAGAAATAAAAAAATAAAAATAAAAATAAAAATATTTGTACTGGCAAAGGAAAGGCTTTGCGAGTCAAGCTCGCAGACAAGAGAACATTATAGATTTATAACCATATTTTTTCCATCATTTATCATTATTATTTTTTTCACATCATTGATTTTTTGAAATAAAGCAGAAACCAAAAAGATAATAATTTTGTCTTTCTTTCATTATTATTATTTTTTTTTTTTTTTATTGTGTGGGGGAAAAACGATGTAATAAAAAGTGATCAATCAGGTTTTCAGTAGTCCTCCTCTTGATGGGGCTTGAAGAGAGGACAACTGGATCCGTTGTCCTTTTGACTCCTTTTGTGCTGCCCTTTGCGGGCATCTGCAAAGCCAAGCATCATTGGATCCAGAACTTGTTTTCTTGGTAACTGCAAATGTAGATAATTGTTTATAATTATATATATCTAGGCACAAAGCGATAGTCAACTAAGCTCATGCATATGAAATAACATGAATATTTGTACAGAAATTTAAATAACTCACGCAAACTGGTACAAGGTTGGGTTGGGTTTTCCTCAAAATGTCGAGAGCATATGTAAAGGTGCTTGCGTGATTTCATCTTAAGTTTTTCATGTGAGAATTCTCTCCCAAGGGATGGGACAAGGGAACTCCTCCACTGCTGATCTTTGATCCGTAAATATCGTAAAAAAGATGACTTAATGGCTCTTCGGCGATTGAAGCTACAGCCATTCACCCCGCAATTCTCCCCCATGATTGGTAGAAGACAGAGTCGAAGTTGAAATGTGAAATTTTCAGAGAAACGAGGCGTAGACACAGACGAAGAGACGAACTTGCGCTATTGTTGACGATTAACTGACGAAACCGGAAGTGTCCAGCGCTCGATAGCCGTCGGCTGCTCGCAGTTAAAGCTCAGCCGCTTGCAAGCTGAGCGGCGCGTCCATCTTAATAGAGAGTCTTTGCCTTGAACCTTCTCTAGCCATAATCTGTACAGTAATAGGAGTCTTGGAATGATATTAAAGCGTCCATATCAGATATCTCTATATTGATATTAAAATTATCATCATTATTATCATATAATATATGATATAGCCATAATCTATGGGGGTCTAATTATCAATATAGAGTCTTATAACGAAATTAAATCATCCATAATGATAATGTCTATTAATGATAATCCCAATCCCTTTCATAATGAATAAATAATAATATAGTATAATAATATATAATATAGTAATATAGTATAATAATATATAATATAGTAATATAGTATAGATAATATAGACTAGGTCACCATCACAAGGTGGGAATTACAAGTGTGCCAGAATGTCTGTTTACATAAATGCCTCAAGTGCTAAACTTGAGGCATTTATTACAGTTGGTATGTGCACACAAATTTCAAATTCATTTGATATCATTGAAAAAGGTATCAAACGATAGCTTGTGATCTGAATAAGATAAAACTGAAAGAATTTTGTGACCAGCAATGTGTTGCTTAGCAGCCAATGCCAGCCTCCAGGCAGGCATCTTTAAAGTGATTTTCAGAGTATACTCCATCTACCAATATAACATGATAGTGAGGTTGCATTTGGGATGCTGATCACAGCAATATTTTTTTTTTCAGCTTCAATTATCTGAGTCCTGATTAACATTTTTGTTTCCAGGTAGCAAGCATGAACGGACCTCCAGAGCTCCCGAAGTCATTTTTGCGTCGTCACATAATTCCTGTGCTTGGCTTTCCCATTTTTATGACCGTCCTCTTTGGCTGGTATCGTCTCCAGTTCCATAAAGACTTTGGACCAAAAGGCGTCAACCGTAGACGTGACATCTCACTGTTTGGCATCACAGTGGTCGACAACAGCAAAGACGTACAAAAATCTGAATCTGCTCAGGGAGAATTTGCAAACTTCGAGGAGCAGGAGGAATAGTGCCATGATTGTGAAGCTCAGAGTCAGTATATCAGCATTTGCGTGAGAGTGGGGTAATTTTTTCTGTTTCTTTTGCAGACAAGTCGTCTGACGCGATTCCTAGAGCTGTGTGCTGAAAGACGATTCATAGCTTTGACAGCTATTCTTGCAATTACATATTATACATCGAAGCCTTATTTTGATAGGAAAGATTTGCCAACAGCTCAGGAAAGAGCACTGAAGAGAAAGAAATCTGTTTAATTAATTCTGTATTAAAATGTCACTGAATAAAGTCGATCGTATTTCACCAAAAGTGGCTTCCTCCATCAGCTTCAATGTCCTTGGTGATTCCACTGATTCGCTCAAAACTTTTCGGAAACTCCTGAGGGATTCTTTTGGTCCGAATGCAAAGGCATCCCTCGTACACAATAACAAAGGCGGCCATGTTAGCCTCACCACATCCAGCCGACGCCTGCTGTCCGCTCTGTCCATCTCAAAACCTCTCCTCAAACTCATCACTGCTGCAGCCAATCAACATCTGATCCGTCACCATGACAACGGCAAGCTTATCCTCCTCTTAGCTACGGAGCTGATCATACGGGGCTTGGAAGCTGATGCGCCTCAGTTGCTCACCTCGCTGGTCTTTGAACGTCTCACTCCTGTTTGCACAGAACACCTGTCGAGCATCAGAGCCTCTTTGGATACATCTCACATCGATGGACTTCTGTCGGTAATTGCGGCTTCACTCTCCTCAAAACCTCTGTGTTTGCTTTCTAAGCGAGACGCAGCATCAGTCTCGCAAGTGCTACTGAAGACTGTTGTATCCACTGATGGTGCCCCTCGGATTATTTGCGTGGAAGGTTTGGGGCCGGCTGAGAGTCAGCTGATCAATGGTGTGCTTCTACCAGGTTCACCGGACAAATCGTTCATCAATCGATCCTGCTTCAAGTTTGTCCTCTTCAACATTTCATTATCTGGAGATTCGGAGGATTTGCCAAATATGGAATATGAGGTCACTTCCCGCAATGACCTCACAGACGGAGTCGTGGGGCACATTTCTTCTCTGGTGCCTGTGCTCAGGTCAAAGGTCATCTCGCTTGTGCTCTGCCAGAAGGTCATTCACCCGAAGATCAAGAGGAAATTGAAGGAAGCCGGGATATCTAGCATTGAGCGCCTTGGCTTGGAAGCAGCTCAACAAGTTCAGGCGTTGACTGGTGAGCGATTGTTGTTGTTCAAACAGAACGTGAAATAATTTTCTGTTTCTCGTGAAGGTTGTCCTGTGATCAGTTCGTTGGTGAACCCAATCTCTGACGATCAGATCGGAATGATGCAAGAAGCTGAAGCAGTAGAAGTTGGACACAAGTCGTTCCTGCGTTTGTCATCTGAGAGGAGCGCCTGCACTCTTGTGCTGTGTCATCGCAGTGAGGAGGCTGTCAGTGAACTCAAGGTCAGAGGTCATGTCTGTGCACACACGGAGCTCTGTGGAACTTGGTCTCGGAAATAAATTTTTTATTTTTTTTTCAGAGTGCGTGTGAGAGTGCGATCTACGTGACGAGACAGCTTCTGCTCTCTCCCTGGGTTCTCAGAGGGGCTGGCCATTGGCAGCGGGATTTAGCAAATCACATAGACAAGAAGGTCGGTTCGACTTCATCAGCATTCGTTATTAACCATGTTTAATTTTTCAGGTGAGGCTGGAGAAGCACACTCTTAGCCGAGACCTTGGTTGCTCTGCGTCACAGGTCGCGACCTCTTCGGGGCTTCTCTCCGCTTCCCTGGACAGCATCGCTTCCCTTCTGCCCTCTTCCGATTCTGTGAGAGATGATTTTGCGTCGGCTGAGGCTGCTGTGAGGAGTGGCGTCAGTGTGGCTGCCTTGGCTCTCAGCATTCATGCTTCCATTCAACCAAACGTCTGAGTTCTCTTTCCTTGAATTATTATGCATGTTGCTCTGATTAAATTTTATCGTGGCGTTCTCTCTCTTCTATGTTTGTAGAAATAATCACTGAAGCACAATTGTTGAGCATGCTGTGTATGGGGTAATTTTATTAAATGAAATCAGATCTAGAATTCCTGAGCATAGTATATGAATAAGCAGTTGCATTACCTTTAAATTCAATGGATGCCACAAAATAGCAAAAATATTACCTGTGAAATGATGGTGTATGTATATATGGGTTGATAGCAATTAAATACACGATAATTTATTAAAAAAAGAAATATCTATAAATGTAAAAAAATGTAAAATAAAATAATAAGTGATATAAAATTTAATAAAACAATCATTTTGGGCACAATATACATTACATGCAAACATGTTGACCCTGAATATGAAATTCAATATTTAAATATCACAATAAAAATATCAGATTTTGTAAAAGCAATAAATTATTTGCCTTTGCACAAGTTATGATTTTACACACAAGATCAATATCTATGATAAGCGTTTTTTGTTGCCTTTGAAAATTATTTGAGCTGAGCGAAAATAAACAAAGGAATGTTAGATGAGCGAACAACAGGCACCGTGATCGGCCTTTGGTCGAACTGAACGTGGCCTCTTGGACCAATTGGATTTGGTCATCGGCTCAGTCACCTCCGAAGAATCCGCAATCATTTTTTCATTTCTTTCTTTGTTGGTTTCCTGCTTGTCTCCTTTTTTCTGTGCGTGTTGAATCGACTTCGCATCCTCGTCGCTGAGAAAGTTTGGTTGAAGTTCTTCCTCCTTGTTGCGAGAGGCGGATTCTTTGGCGCCATTCAACCGTTTATGTAAATCGACAACATTCAGCAAAAGGAATTGACTTTCATCTCCGGGTAAGTTTCTGGAATTGAGAAATTTGCTGGTTGATGATGATAGCGGCTGATTACTCTCACCTTTGGTGTTCTAATTTCCATGAAATGTCTGCAAACGCCTTCACCAACGCCATCACCTCACCCCGCTTCAACTTCATTTCCTTATCTTCGACGTGTCTTTGTGCAAAAGTAAACTCTTTACGCATTTCTGATCCGTGCTTTTTGGCAACATCTTCCCAGACGTCATCATCCAGCGCCGTGTCACAGTGGATCAAGTGCATGTACGTTGGTTTCAATGGCAGTTGATCAACTCGAATAACATACATTTGACGATTATCTTTCTTGCCTCTTGTTTGACCCAGGATAACATTCAGCTCTTCGATGTCACGTGGAGACCGTACGTAGCTTCGAGAGAGCAGGACAACGTGCATGTCAGCCGCATGCAGCATTTTCTGCTCAGTGACTGAGTCAGAGCCGGCTGATTTTGCGTATACTTTCACGTCAGAACGAATCAGGGCAAATGACCTAGCAAGGAAATTGGCCAGCATGCTATTGCGAGTGGAGTGACTGATGAACACGGAGTAAGAGTCTTTCTGAGGAGCAGGTGGCTCATTGCTTTTAATGCTGAACTGCTGATTGGCATCAAAAGAGTAGAATTTATCAAAACACCACTGCCTCCAGCGCTGAGCGAGGGTGCGACTACAAAGCGCAGACTCAACGGGGGACAGGATGTCCGTAGCGATCCCGTTTTTCAGCCAATCACAGATCTTAGCACTTGTTGCCTTGGCGACATCAGAGAAGTTTTTCTCGCTGCAACGAATGGGATGCAAGCAAGTGAGCGAGTCAACCGAGGCGGCGTCATCTTGCAGAACCACAATCAGCTCCAGGTTCTTCTCCCGGGCAAAGTGCAGAGCCATCGCGATGCTGAACTCCTCATTACAGACGTCTGAGCGGAAGTAATCTTCAGAGAGCAGAGCCAACATACAGCGTGAAGAATCAATTGATTCGTATAAGGTCTTCTGCCAATTGTCCCCTGCAAACAAACAACTAATCACTCAGCACTGAATTGAGAAATTGATGACTGTTATGCACTGGTGGTATATCAATTGAGGTAAATCTCAAATTAGTGTTACTTTCTATGGTAGCATGCAGGATATTTGATGCTTTCACTCTTGCAATTTATTCAACAAATTTAAATTTTTATGATATTTTATCCAGGCTGGAACATTCTTTTTATGCCATTATTTCTTGCCTGTCTTTTTGATGAATGTTTGCATATGTATCTTGAATCATTCATTAAGGTACACGCACTAATACATCGAGAAGATTCGGGGATGACCCCGGTCCTGGGTTTCTGCTCTGGTACCAATATAATGCAACCGAGTGTTTGCAGAGCCATAAAAAGAATTTGCCTCAAGGTATCAAGGAATTAGCCTACAGCAAGTGTAATATCCTAAAATGTGTCAGTCAAAAGTCACACGTGCATTTGTCTTCTGGTGCGCTTCATGCGAGGAACAAAATCAGGACAGGACATGGCAAGAGCAATTTTGTCTTATTCAGGGGGTCGTTTACACCGATTATTTGGTATTTCAAAACAATCAGAGGTCCTCTTTAAGACTATAGGAGTCACGACCCGGTATCTTTACCTGATTTAAGCTCTTCATTATCGAAGAAGATGGAAAGATTTTTATCAATGGCTAGAAGAGAAGAGTGGATTATTTTGGCTGCGTCTGTGTTGCGATGAGAGTAGGAGATGAAGACATCATACCGTCTTCTTTCATCACTTTTGTCTTTCTTAGTTTGCTCCAACAGCATTTCACAAGCAGATGAAATCTGTTTCGGTTGACGGTCGCTGGAAGCAGAGTTGCATGATGAGCAGATGTTTGGTGATGAGTTACCGGCAGTTGATCCACTGGACCATGCTCATGTAGGTCGGGAGTGTCATGCGCTCAAAGCAGATTGGAGCCAAGATGTTTCGCTGCGTCGTACGATTGCAGCAGAGAGCCACGTTGTACTGATCCACACAAGATAGGTCTTTGAGGAATTCTGTCGTCAGAAGAGGAACAATTCTGGAGGATGAACACAAGGTCAAAGGTCACCGGTATTTTACCAGTACACGAGGCAAACCTACGGCACCGCTGCATGACAAGGTGCACGTCATGTTTCCACGTATCATCTTCTACGGCCACGTCAGCCAATGTTCGGAATTTCAGATTTGACTTCAGTTTGCTGAGCACGGACAGGACAAGGTGAAAGAGAGGCTCGTCTGGCGTCGTTTTCATGAAATATACATCATATATCACCTTGGGTTCCTACGGAAAGTTATTTGTAATACAGTAAAATAGCGCGGCTCAAATTCATCTACCGGAATAACCAGAGGAGCATTCTCAATGGATTTTTTCAGTTTTTGAAAAACGGTAATGAGACTTTGGTCTTCTTTACTCGGCTTGCGAGGCGTCGGTGAATAAATGATGATTTTGAGAAGTTGCAGCGGCAGACCAAGGAGCATCCACCCCACTGCGACCTTCACCATAACAGTGAGCATCATGGAATGGTCTTTTTGCTGAATAAGCAGATTAAAACAAGAGAATTGCGGAGGAGAAAGAGACAACGCACTTGACAGCCGGTCATCAGAAGAGGAGTGATCACAGATTTGTTTTCATTGTTGAAGGCAGGAAATAACGCTCGGAACATTTGCTCAACAGATTCCCTCAACGTTTTCTCTCTGTATTTAAATAGACGCTCAAAACAAACGAGCTGCCTGGAATGGGATGAATGTAAGCATAGTCAATGCATAGTCAATGTACGCGCAGATAAAATTCCACAAATTTTCAACTTTGGTTACATAATTGAGACCTCCATTGACGAAGCCGCCAAATGGCACTGTATAAAAACTATAAATGAGGCCAGCAGGTTGGAATGACTGGGAAGGGGGTGAAATTGACGCCATTCAGGAGAATATGCTACGTCATTGCAACCAATGAGACTGAGCACCTCTTTCTCAGACACCGTTTGGGACGTATTTAGCGTGGATCAATGGTCTGATAATTATTTTTTGCAGAATGTACCATGTACCTGTATGGAAGATGGTCCTTCAAATAATTTGAGATCCAGCAATTGAAACCAATGCGAAGGTCCTCCTTCTTATTCCGGGCAAGGGCCTCGACATTCAGGCCCAGGTTCCTCTCCAGGGCTTCTATCACTGTCCCAGGAACAGGGGAGTAATCACCTGTTTACAATAATTGAAGGGCTAATTAAACTAATTAATTAATTTAATCAGCCAAACATACCAGCAAAAGCAGAAACGATGATAATATCCACTTTCTGCGTGAGGGGGAGAGCAGTGATATCTCCCAGACACAGCTGAATTTCCCGTTCTCCATGTTGAGTTAAAATGAATGCACGCGAACACACCTCCATTTCTGTATATCTGAAATTCAAGAGATTTACAAAATAAATCTTAAATAAATTTCCTGTTTGTGCATGCGTATTTGATTATAGCCATCATGTTTTTGGGATTCTATGTTATGATATGTTTGTGTACTAAGTGGACATAGGCATACATAATTAATTTCATGTTCTTGGCATATGTATGTATATATGCATTCCTAATTTATTAATTATAAATAGACTGAAATTCAAAATTATTGGTGCATTACTCGTCTCTCACAAACGTCAGACCAGGGCCTTGCCCTCTATCTTTCTCTTTCTCTCCTCTTTCGCTCCTTCTAAATCTTTGATACACTACCCAACACCAGTCGTTCCAGGTCCGCGGATGTTACGGTGAACCCCAGCACTCCCTCCACAAAATCCTCATTTCCCCTCTCCTTTCTCCATCTCCTCACCCTCTCTTCTCTCAACCTCTCATACAAAACACATTCAAACAGCACAAGCCTTTCAGTCTCTTCCTCTCCACATGTACACCTCCTCTCATCCTCTCCATACTTCCATCATACACACTCATTCATTTTCACTGGCAAACAATCACCTCTCATCATCAACCTGCCCCCTCTTGTCCATCAGCATACGGCTCTAACTTCATCTCTTATTTCGTTTGTGCATACCTCCTTGTCCTTTCATTCCTCTGTAGCTGTTCTTCCTACCTCTTGTCCCCTCCTCTCTAATTCAACTTTCCTCATTCTCTTTCGCTCATCCTCACAAATTCCCATCTCTGCCACACCAATCGCACTCATTCTTCGCAGCCATACCAAATTCGACAATACATCCACCCCTAACTCCTCCGTCATCTTGCCAATCTTCTTCCACCACTTCGACCTCACCTCTATCTCCATCAAACACGCTGTCCCCACTCTCACAACCAGCCCATCCTCCTCCAACACTCTGACCACAAACGCTACCTTCGCCTTCACCTCTCTCTCCCAAAACGAACTCCATCCTGACTCTCTGTGTACTGCCACATTCCTTACAGTCCTCTCCAATCTCCACATCCACCGACCATACTCATTCTGCATTCTCTCCACATTCTTTTGTACATTCTCATTCCACACTAATGCACCTGAAGCATACATCACTCTACTTACAATCAAACTCTTCCATGCTTCTCTTCCCACCACAAACCTACTCCCTGACCATTTTGCTGCAAATTTAGCCATCCCAATTACTGATGTAACCTTCTTTACATTTTCTTCTATGGAGTTGATCCCACCCTCTTCACCACCTATCAGTTTAAAGCCCAAATACTGTGCTTCTACCCTCTCTCTTACTCTTTTCCCTCTCACCTCCCAGGTCCTGTTCAAATATCTCCCATTCATACCTACTACCATAGATCATCCCGTACTCCTCCATTACCTCTAACACGTCTGCCATAATATTTTCCATTCCCTCCCTTGTCCCTGAAAACACAACCAAGTCATCCACATACAGCAATCTTACTAACAGTTCCGTTGACATCTCCCCACCCTGTCCCTCCACCTGGTATCTCATCCCACACACATGTTCTTTCACTGCCTCTCCAATATCTCTCATGTATATATTGAATAACATGGGAGATAGAGGACATCCCTGTCTCACACCACTTTCACACTTCATTCATACACTTTCATACTTTCCCTAGCACCAACCTGATCTTATTGTTGGTATATACCTCCCTTAAAACTCTCAATAACCCTGGGCTAATCTCTGATTTTTCCAACACTTCAAACAACTTGTCCCTGTTTACACTATTGTAAGCCTTCTCAACACACCCAACCAACATCTCCTCTCCTCTCTCTTTACACATCTCCAACATCCTATCCACCACAAACAAGTTGTCATCTGTCCTTATTAACTCCAAATATGGCCATTAAAGTCACCGCCCACAATCAACATCACGCCTTTCATTCTCACTCTCTCAGTCACCTTCTGAATCGTTGCCATTCTTTCTTTGTCTTTCTCCATCTCCCTCTCCAGACTCCTCTGCACAGTCTCAGCAAAACTCCTCACCTCATCCTTCCCCTTTTCCTCTCCACTCTTCACCTCCTCCTCCAGCCCCTTCACCTTTCCCTCCAACACTTAATTTTGTTCCCCGCACAAATCCCACAGAAAAAAAAACAAAAAAACAAAAAACAAAAAAACAACTTCCTTTTCCACTCCCCGACCACCCCTTCGGCACATTAACTGCCTGGTATATTCTACACCCCGGCCCCTCACACCTAGTCCCCAAGCTGTAGCGTAGTGCACACACATCGCTACTGCATGAACAGGTCTTTGTAACGGCGACTATATTTTAGAGCAATATCATTTATATCATGCCGAGTCCTCCTACAATGTAAGAATGTTTTTAGCAGCTAAATGTATTTAGAAATCGAAAAATAACAACCACTTGAGCTGTTACACGAGAAAATGAAGAGTAATTAATATAAATACGAAGATTGTGAAGTTTGAACATATAACTTCTCCACCATTGTTTTTCTCACGTGGAAATATCGCGAGATCACGCGTGATGTTCAAGTCTCGCGAGATATGTTTTGACAGCTGTCATTTATGAGTGCCATCTCGAACTTTATTCTTTTTTGCTCGCACCTCAACACGTGGAAGGTAATAGAGCAGCAAACATTTCCCTCAATATACGATCATTCAATTGTACAGACTGACTCCAGATAAGAGCTGTCACATTTTGTAAACAAAAAGCGCACGTGCTTATGTTGACATTCCGGTCTAGTGCGCCAGATGCATTCTGGGTCATTTTCGTTCACAACATGGCGCGATGTTGCTGATTCTCAAATTATATTATTGTTAAAAAGCTGTGAAACATTGTTCAACAGGTAGCAACGTGTACAAAAGTTGACTTTTTTCTTGAGTGAAGGATTCAAAGAATTTCACCAGCTAGTAAAAATAGTGATTTTTGGATCACAAAGCTTCACAAAAAAACTCACTGTCGCTATGGGAGTCAATGACGATACGCGGTAGCGGTGTGTGGGAACTACTCCGCTACCCTTGGGGAGCTACCTCACACCCTAAAAACTCATCATGAAAATCCTTCCACATTTGATCCGCCCCATTATCGCCCGAAATTAAAAAGAAAGAGATACAAATCAACACAAACAACTAATCCAAAGCTTGAAAGCAGTAAAACCCACTAAAAACGAAAATTCTCACAAAAGCTACCTAAAATTATCCTGAAATGGAGAAACTCGAAATACAGCAATCTCTGCAAAAACACTTTCTTACTTCAACCGGAAAGTAGAGTAATGCGGAAGCAAAAAGTAAGGGAAATGTGCGAACAGTGCAAATCTCGTTGCCAATGACTCAATCTTGCACTGGGTAAAAGTCGGAATAAAAGCTAACCCCCTTCGGATTATTAGTATTTTCACATTCGAGATTGCATTGGAAGCTTCGGATATTTACATTTGTGCGATATTGAGAGTATTTTCAGCATCGAAAAAAAATAGATATTTCCTATTACTAATAATTATATAAAACGAAAGCAAAAGCTGTTAACTTACAAAAATCGTAATCTATGGATCGCTATGAATCGTTAAAAAACGAAATACTGGACTTCAGCATTGTCAATGCTTGGATGTACCAAATCAGCGCTGACAGCTGACTTAAAAGTGCCGCCGAGGAAGCCTGCCGCTGGGGAGGTCTGCCACCGAGAGAACGGTGTGTCTTTCTGCAAGTGGCATCGGGGGAGGGAAGAAAAAAAATCAGAAGCACCGGGGGTGAGAGGAGCTAACTTAATTAAGTTTTAACCTCTTCAACCTAAAGTGACAATTTTGCTCGTGGTTTGCTTTGAGGATGTGCCGCCATCAGAACAGCAGAGGGGTGCCGCCAGCTTCGGTAAAATCCTGTCAGCGCCGCAGCGCTGATTTCCCACTAGGATGCGCTGGGCTCTCGATCCGTTAGACCGGGTTTTACTCATCTCAAGAAAACTTTCCATGAATAGTTTCGCTTGTAATATGAAATATCATCCACCAGATCACTTATTCATTTTTAATGTATAGTACTTTTTTTAATGAGAGTTCATCTAAGTTGTGGTGAATATAGGGAATTAATCGCTGTATTATCGACATTGAAACATATTCTCATAATACGAAACAGTTTTAGTGAAAAGATATGCCATATGAAATCGCTTATTGCTATGCTCATCTAATATGATCTAAAATGAAGACGTTTTTAATAATTGAAAAATCGAATTTGAAGTTTAATTCAATATTTTAAAGTCCGAAAAGGCATTACAAAGTGTAATAATGATGTCTAAATTCGGATTAATTGCTAATATCAAAAGGAATTTTATAGGCTTATTTTGATGTTAGAAGCGATGCGACCGCCGCTTTCTGTCTTCTTTAGAATAGCGCAGTGAAACTGAGTTAAATTCAATTTATTTATCTCCACCGAATAATAATTAATTATTATCTCTGTTCTTAAAGCAATTCACCCTACCGCTGAAGATGCCGACAGACGTGGAAACTCTGATGGAAATGGGATTCCCTAAGAATAGGGCGTGAGTTTCATGATGATGACTAGCTCCCCAAGTTCGGCCCAAGCCGTAGCGTAGTGCACACACAACGCTACTGCATGAACAGGTCTTTGTAACGGCGACTATATTTTGGAGCAATATCATTTATATCACGCCGAGTTCGAGTCCGAGGCAGGAAACAAGAATAACAATCTCTGCCCATCAGTATTATGAGATATAGCACCCTATTATTAATCAGAAATGATTTTTCACAGTCCACATTAAACTTAATTATAGCAGCAGTTTCTATCATTTTCAGGGAGAAAGCTTTGGCGCAAACAAAGTACAAAGGGGTTCAGGTTGCAATGGACTGGTGAGTGCTGATTGAGCGATGAACCGTTTAACAGAATTTCCAACCTGAAGGTTGTTTGCCCACAATGATGACCCTGATATTGATGACGAGTTCAAGGTTCCTGAGGGTCATAAATTGACAGAGGAGTCCAGTGAGTTCCTCTCTTATCACGAATCAAAAAATCATATCGTATATGTGGAAATTTCCGGCGGTTACATTTCTATGCTCAATCCTTACGAGCGAAGAAAGACATGTTCCGTTTTTGATTTATTTCCATTTAAAATGAGTATATCAGAGAAATTCCTACATTTACAGGAAATGTATTTATCGAGTTAATATTATATATTTTGTTTTCTAGCGCCAACACAAGAAGGTGCCTCCGGGAGCACTGAGACGGTAGCAGCGCAGGCAAAGTCACTGAAATGTGAGGAGTAAGTGTTGTGAGTGCGTTATTCCTACTGGTTGCTATGCTCACTGTTCTCAGTTGTGGGAAATTGCTTAAGTCTCCCGCGGAGGCAGAAATACACGCCGCCCGATCTGGCCATGCGAATTTTGCAGAATCCACAGAAGAAATTAAACCTTTGACTGAGGAAGAAAAGGCGTTGAAGTTGAAAGAGTAAGTTTATTCACAAGACAAGAGTTTTATTTAACTTCATTTTGAATTATTTAGGTTGCAAGAGAGAATGGCGTTGAAACGTCAAGAGAAGGAGGAATCGGAGAAACAGGAGAGGATTCTTAGGGAGAAGTCACGCCGGGTGCAGGGCCAGGAAATACAGGCGATGAAGCAGAAGTAAGTCACCATGCAGTGTACACGAGGTACGGGCAACAACCATTCATGCATTCCATGCGGGGGTAGTGTTGATAGAATGCGAAAAAAAATGCTGAAATGCTATGATTAGGAGAATCCGTTGTCCGTATTTCGCAGGATCTACTGTTATAGTAATGCATGAAATGATTGTGGAAATAATTATAGGATGGAGGAAGATGAAATAAAGAAAATGGTGGAGTTAAGAAGGAAAGAGAAAATGGAGGAGAAAATGGCGCGGCAGCGTGTGAAGGAGCAAATTGAAAAGGACAAGCGTGAGCGAGCCGAGAAGTTTGCTAAGAAGAGTGAACCAAGTGGCGCTGGGGCTGCTGCTGCTGCTGCTGCTGAGTGGCGCCACCTACGCAGCAACCAGTCCCCCAAAAGAACTACTCGGAATGCAGGCTACAAGTACGCACTGACACGTGACATAACATTCATTAATTCCTTCTCCCCGCTAGGTTCGGTTAACTAATGGCTCTGCTCTGACGCAAACATTCAGTGCCAATGAACCCCTGTCTGCAGTTCGTCTTTACATCCAAATGAACCGAACAGACGGTGATGGCACTTTTAACCTGATGACCTCATTTCCAAGGAAGGTTTTTAGTGAGGCAGACATGGAGGTTCCTCTCTCAGCCCTAGGTCAGTGAGGCACTTCTTCATTATTCATTCATTGGTTCATATTTTGCAGGCTTGGTTCCATCCGCAGTGCTCATGGTCACAAAAGTCTAGCGTTCATTCCTCGTCATCCTTCGTTCTAATCAATTTTCATCCAATAAAAACCTTTTATGTTACTTTACGATTTTTTTATGCGCCGTTGCACAGAACTCCGTGAAGTGGAATTAAGCAAATTTCACACATTGATAGTACAGTCAGACCCCGTTAATCCGCCCTCCTCCGTTCCCAAGGAAACTGACGGATTAACGAAAAGGGCGGATTACATTTCTTGATTTCAGACCACAAATTGATGAAAATTGTGTGTCATTCTAAAACCCCAAAAATCAAATGCATAAACGTAGTAGCATATACCATTAGGTTTGAAGCTGGAGGTAAAAAGAATCTCACAAACGATCACATGAGGCCAATAAAAGATTTTTTTTTTTTGGTAAAAATAAGTGATGGTTGTCTGCTTGTGATAAGCCGTTCCACCACGCCCAATCTGTGTAGTTCATGTCTATTTTCTTGCTTCGCTGCCTCCGACTTCTCGAATCTCTCGAAATATAGCATAAATGCGCGCACGTGCTGCCTCGCTTCCCCCCGCCAAGACTTTCTTCGCGGGCTCAGATCCACTCGCTTCTCCACTCGATTGATCTCCACTCACAACTTCGTCATCTCGTTCGTTCCGCTCCTGAACATCGCTAGGATGGGGAACTAAATTTTAAGTGATGTTCTATTGACTCATAGCACCAATTGATAGCATTCCGTGCCAAGAACACCATGCCTGGATGCAAGCGTAAGGAAATAATGCATTCCGAATATCGGGGTTAGCTGTGCGCCTATGGGAGAATGGCTTCCATTGCAAAGTATAGGAGGCAAACGTCAGCTGAGGGCTTGCCGTGATTGGTCCCGTTGCCCTCGTGAAGCTATCGATTCCAGCCAATGAGAGCAGAGCATCTTCGCCATAAAAGGACATCTTTGTTGTTTACGAAACGAAAGCGTCAGTATTGCGCATGCATAGTGCACTCTGGCTGACCTTTTTACTGTTTCAGAATGAGAAACATGGTAGGTGTCCTAGAAAATCGCTTGTTAAAATAAGAAAAATAGCAAAAAAAAATATTTTTTTTTTTCGCGCCTGAATGGTGGCAAAATGATTATTCTATCTATTTCCGAAAAGAAAAGAACATATTTTTTTCCAGGCTTTTAGTCGCAGGACACGCTGATATGACGAGGCCCATTGTAAAAGATGGGGAACTCAGTGAGTCATCACAGCTCCTGACGTCACGCCTAGTTAGCAATATATCTCCCGCGAAATCGTTAGGGATGATATTCATTGTGTGGGCCAGGCATAGGAATCATTTTTGGTGCATCAAATAACGACTCAAAGTCCATTTTTAACCAGTTCTCCCTCCCTTTAACCCAGCGACCAATTAAATTAAAGACTTAACAGAATTTTCGCCTGGGATTTTAACGCTTAACAAGTTAATTAAACAACGCGAATCGCCGTTAAACAAACGGGGAGGCGCCAGTTGTTGTCAAACTGACCCGACTTCAAAGAAAACACCGACAGTTATAATGTGTCGTGGCTGATGTTTGTTTTCGACACGCTATTTGGGCGGCGGATTACATGTGTTATTTACAATGGTAAGTTGTAGATTCGTTCTCTAGAATCGTGGTCGGAGTCGGATTAACGAAAAGGACGGAGTACATGACACAATTAACATTACAAACGATTCGTCCCTGAGTTTTTAGGGCGAATTACGAAAAGGGCGGATTACATGACGGCGGATTAACGGGGTCTGACTGTACATGTGATTCAGCGAATCTGATTGAAATTTGTAGGTCAAAGGTCAAAGTTTCAAATTGGATTGCTTCTAGATCATTATTCAATTAAGCTAGCGTCTTGCAACATACATCAAATGATTCAATATATTGATATGTACAACAATACATATTGCTGTTACTGCTCTCAGATGCACCGTTCTTGCGTAATCCTGCATAATAGTGAATACGACTTTTTAATACGTTGATATCTCGTAAGTTACGCCAGTTGTAGAGTTAAAATTAGTTTAGTAGATTGCTAGTATGGCCATCTTACGAAATCTTGAGTTTAAATGAGGTTACACCAAGGTCAAAGTCGTGGTAATTAAAGCATTTAATAGCATAAATTGATGATTATTTCGAATTTTGTGAATTTTGTAACTTTTCTGAGTTGCATACAACGTGTGTTGTCGAGTCTCAGAAGGAAATGTGTTCAGAATATTTGCGTGTTTTCGATCGGAACACATATTATTAAGCAACTCTAAGTACATGTACTTTCATGGCATCAATATTTCCATGAACAATGTTTGGTACTGAATATTTTGAATTCGCTCATGTCTGTCAATTAGTAAGTTGCACTTATTATTTCAGGTTAACACTGGAAGTTCGAAGGTCAAAGATTAAAGGTCAAGGTCGCAGTGATTTTTCAAATTTTCAAATTCGATCTCGACTAGCTCATTGACTAGTTATGCTAGCGACTTGTAACTGGCATTCGTCTTTCACACTCACCTGTGTTCCCTGGGATTTTTTTTTTCCTAAAACAAGCACTCAAGTCCAAAATCAGGGCAGTTTGACTGGGATTCCCCTTACTCATAAAAATACCAATACCTCATATAAACAATGAAGACACGTTTTGTTTTCCCAAGACTTTAATTCATGCAATTGGTATTTGTAAATATTTCAGAGGCGACGCTTCTTCTATCGATATATACCAATCACTGGCAGCTTCCTGGCAGAGAAACTCAGTTTACTATTATGGACGCCAGAAAAACAAGAGCATTATGATTATACTGAATAAATTTTGGTTTCAGCTTCTTTTGCAACTAGAATTACATGCATAGTGATAGTCACATAGTGTTGCGTCTTCATGAGTCTGGGCCCTCGAAATGGAGCGGCTGCGTCAATGGAGCCACTTTACAACTTTAGAATTTTTTTATTTTTTTTTATTTTTATTTTTTATTTTTTATTTTTTTTTTGCGATGAAAAGTGTGTAAAAGGCGTTCGAAAAATTATCGCGGAGCAGTTGCCATTTAGCGAGCACGTCGTCGTCGGTGGTACGATCTGCTTGCAAGTTTCGACTGAGCGCACTTTGCTCGCTGAACGTCGAGATTGAAATAACAAGGGATCTCTCCACGGACACCCTAATTTCCAGGTTTACCCAAGCCAAAAGCAGGAAGCAGCGTTTTAAAGTAGCTTAAACTATCGACCTTTAGTTTCATTGACGAAGACAGTGTCCGTTGAGAGATCTCTCACCATTTCACTCTCGTCATTAAAATGTTTATTTTCTTTCATCATAATAATAAAGATGCATTTGTGAGCTACCGTCTTGTCTTGTAAATTTCCTTCAAGACAAAGAACAACATTATCAAAAGTGGATATTGGGTTAGGACAAATTGTGGTTTGATGACGCAATACAAGATACAGTGCGGGTGTAAACTGCAGGACCCCCTTGCTACCGAGTGCAGCCCCCCCCCCAAGGTGTAAATCCGGCCCTGCTCTCGAACGTTGAGTTCACCACCATGAAGGTTGAAATCTTCGAAAAAAATGTATTGATGGCGGCGAATATTTGAAAGTATCATTCGTTCAATCGGATTTGTAAGGTTTACACATTTTGTTGCTGTTGTCTCAAATGAGATCTGAAAAGGATCACACACTCTTTTGTTGGCAAAGTAGGCCTAGAAGAAGAGATAAAAAGCAGGAAAAAAAAAAGGGAGAAAAAGCACTATCGATAGTGCCCTTTGAGAATTGAAAATGTTTTCCAATGCATTATTCTTTGTACATGTATCAAGCCAGCAAGTAGCCCCCTGGAGTGGTTGCTTTGGACATTCTTTTAGCTCTTGGAAAACTAAAAACCTTGAATGCAGATGTTCAAGGGTTGATCTTGAAATCGTTGAATGAGTGGACGAGGAACCATTCCCAAAGAGCCCAAAACAAAGCATACTCTTTGATCAGATGGAATTCTAAGCAAGAGGCACGATTACGTTGTACTTTGTATATTTTTGCTTCAGAACAACGCAGATGACGGCAACACCAGCAGCAGATCTGTCATCTGCATGTTTACGAGATCCCCGCGTGCCATTTATGACACATTTCGGTCGGAGCGGCCAATTGGGTGTTACACAATGATGGAAAATGAGAAAACAACAATTCTGGTGTTTTAAAACATACCCTGAATTTTTTATTAAGGAAAATTTTAAATTACAAATTTTCCTAATATATCTTTACGTGTTTTTTTTTTTTTTTTTTTTTTTTTTTTTTTTTTCTTATGTTACTTTACGTGTATTTCTTTTTTTTTCTTTCTGTAAGTCCGTGAATGATTTTTTATGCGCAGTTGCACGAAATTCCGTGAAGTGTAATTCAGCAAATTTCATGCATTGATAATACATGTGATTCTGCGAGTTTGATTACAATTTGTAGGTCAAAGGTCAAGGTCACAGCAATTTTTTAAAGTTTCAAATTGAATCGCTTCTAGCTCATTAATTAATTGAGCTAGCGAGATCTATTGCATTATCAAGTATAATTGATAAATTACTGGACAACATCATTTTATCAAAGCATTCCCATATTTTGCACTCTTCTGAATTGCAGTTCAGGCTGATCATTCAACTAGTCAATGTAAGTATGTGTTAGAAGAAGTTATTGAATATTACAAACAGTTAAATACACCATGTTTTGTTACATTATTAGATGCATCTCGTGCCTTTGTGTTAATTTCGTTAAACTTTTTCGTTTACTTTTAAATCGAGGATTTTGTTCGCTCACTAGGCTAATAAACGAACATTTCGACCCGGACAAAACTGCAACAGAAATTATTCCTGGTGCAATGTGTTGGATGGGGGTCCAAGATTCCCCCACAAAAAAATCAGAGTGAATCTTAGGGAGGCGTTTTGAGTAATTAGCCAATTAGTTAACAAAATTAATCAATTTTGAAACTAGTCCGAAATATGCATTATTATACCTCAAATTGAAGATCTCGTTGAGTGAGCGTACAATCCAGTACTTTTGACGGTTTCCGGATGCCAAATAAGTCAATTATTAGCAATTAATTAACTCAAGCGTCAACTCTAGGTTGCACAAAGGTCAAGGTCATAGCAGTCTTTAAAGCATTTTATTGAATAAATTGATGGTTTTTATCAATTTAATGGATTTTCATAATTGTATGCGTTGAGTTAACCACGTGCTGTCAACTTTTCAAAGGATTTTAAGTTTGCTCATGTCTGTCAATTAGTAAGTTGCACTTACTAATGAAGCAAGGTATTGCGGATTAACAGTGAAAATTTGAAGGTAAAAGGTCGCAGAGATTTTTCAAAGTTTAAAATTTGAGCTCATTATATTTATTTATTATACGTCCACGGGGATTCGTGTGTGTGCATGCTTAAAAGACATATGCCATTTCTGAGCACTCATTAAATTACTACGTGTACTCAAATAATTAACAATATCAACTTTACGCTGAATCTCAGTGCAGATAGGTCAATTCTGATTTACTGATATAATAAAAACACGAACATTTCACTATTTGTTGGCACGGACAAAATGTATGATTACGTCAAAATTTTTCCATTTCATTTGTTCCTGTAGCGCAGAGCACTCATCTACAGTGCTGTGTGGAGATATACTAGTAACTAGTAATCCAATTCCCTGTCCAGGGCAGTCGGGCTTGGCTATATCTTTAATTGGTATGCATGTGTATTAATTGGTACATCGCAGGGTTAAAGCTTTGATTAAAATCTTAAAATCTTAAAATTTCTCTTATCTGGGTACAATATGCGTCGATTTCGCCTTAAATAGTCCCCGCTGATGCAATTGTGGACATCGGCATGCATGTTCCTACGCCACTGCTTTTACTGGCTCTGCATGACTGCACTCCCTAGCTATATTTGTCATTTATGGCACATGTAATTCGGTTAACTTCTGATCTCTAAATGCTCATAAGTGAATGTAAGTCATAACACATCACATCGCAATAGATGGTTGGAACGACATGCATCGATCAGGGCAGCTCACTCAAAACACTGATTACTTATCTCGAGTGCAATTTTTCTGGTGACTGAAGAGGGTCATTTAAATGCCAATGTATATGCATGAATGCGAGTCATATGATTCGCAGATGAACAAATTCATGTCTTAATGGAAGTTTGAACTGAAGTTTAATGAAGCTTGTAAGTGTAGGCTAACATATACTGTAGGATATATATGGTTGTTTTTGAGTACATGAACGTACATTCATTTATCATATGGCTGATAGGTAACATCTAGATTACTGATATAAGGTGTATATTAATAATTATCAAGCAATTTTTTCAAATGTACTTGAGCTGATTACAAGCTGGAATAGACCTTGAACCAAATCATTATCTTTGTATCTACAGACGAAGTATTCAGAAACACTCTTCAGTTAACGATTAGAAATCAACGAAGATGTTTGACTCGAATTGTTTGATTTGAGCTAAACATGGAAGGACACGCGATGACTGAGAGCCACAAGTCCAGGATCGCCAAACAGCGAGTGCGGATTGTGGAAGATGTCAATACGATTTATATAATGGATAAACTGATCCAGGATGGAGTTTTCACCGATGAGGATCGACAGAGAATTGAAAGTGGCGCCACCTCACAGGAGAGATCCAGGCTCCTTCTGGATATGATTCCACAAACTAATAATGCATTTTTGTCCTTGGTCAGTGCGCTCAAAATTGGTCGGTATGATCACATCGCTAATGAACGTAAGGCAGCCTAAAATTGATTAAGTGTTTTTGATTAAGTGGCTCATTTTCAGTTGTGAAGCAATCAACAGGAGAGGCTGTTGTCGGAAAAAGGTGCTTTCGGAAAACAGGTGAGTTTGGGTTCAGTTCCATCTCTTCCGTTTCTGTAAAATATGTAATTGAACTATGAAAGATCACAATTAAATGTAACTTATATGGCACCTTTATATGGCTGATATTTAAAGCATTCATATTGAGTTGTTTACTAAAATGCGTGAAACTATTATGAAACTTTTGATACAGAGAAACCAAAGACTTGCCGACCCAAAAAGGGTGAGTGACTACGATTGCGATGGTAATTCGTGGAGTAAACAATTGACCTCGCCAGGTGCCTACCAGCAAATACTTTCCGAACTACGTTCACTCCACGACTGCACAGACACATCAGCCTGCAATGGGGCCGGGATATCGTTGTATCAGCCCCCAACCCTCTACCTGCACCATGACTTGCATGCCAAACATGAGCGATCCAACTTGGGAATTCTGCAAATCCACCAGAGAACAAGGAAAGGCCACGACATAGAAGTGAGCAGGCTGTTTGAAAACACAGAGGAAGGCTCCATGTTTGGGGTTCATCACATTCTACTGATTGGCCGACCTGCCATTGGGAAGACCTGCTTCCTGAGGAAGACTTGTCAAGACTGGGCGAATGGAAAACTGTGGCCTGAAAACTTCGACTGTGTTTTCCTGTTTCAGCTTCGTGAATTCAACCAGGATGACATTCTGAAGAAAGGGATCAGCCTGCGGAAGCTGCTAATGGAAAGACACGGCCCAGAAAAACCTGATGAAGACATCATATGGAATCAACTGAAACCAAACAAATGTTTAATCATTTTCGATGGCCTGGACGAGTTCAAAGGCTTTGAAGAACTGCCCCCAAAAGACCCACCGAAGTACTCCTCAAGTTCGGCTAGGATGCGCTTGCCATTCCTCTTGTGGAACCTTCTCAAAGGCAACATTTTCAAAGGATGCTACGTCATCTGCTCCTCCAGACCTCGGGCGTTAGCTCTTCCGCTGCTGCAAGATCTTTTCCAGCGCAACGTTGATCTTCACGGATTTGACGAAGCGCAGGTTGTGGCATACTTCCAATTGTATTCGAAGCCGAATTTGAGCACAATTCAATGCCAGGAGATGCTGCGGCATAGTGAGAATGTGCTTAGCGTCTGCTACATCCCCGCCATGTGTCACTGCATGGCTGAAATCCTCAGCAAAACACTCGAATCGACTGACGACTGGCGGCAAAAGCCAGAAACATGGACTGAAACCATGCTGGTGGCGCTCATGTATCTGCTTCACAAGCACCATCCTAAATACGTGCAGCAAAAACACGAACTTTCAGAACTGGACGACATTCTTGTCCACTTCTGTGAACCTTTGTCAAAGCTGGCAGAGCTGGCATTGTGGTGCACACACAATGACCCCATGAAAATTATCTTCACATCTCAAGATCTTCACCGAACCGACCTAGCAGTTAATCAGGCCATGTTCGACATGGGCGTGTTGAACTATTTCAAAACGGAATACCAAGGCCTCTTCAAGACTGTAATTGAAAACTACAGCTTCCTGCACCTCGTTTTCATGGAGTTTTTTGCTGCTCTGGGCCTGGCATTGGATCCAATGAAATCACGCGAAGTCTTCATGAAAACCAGTGGAGACTACGAGATGATCAATCTTTTCTTGGTTGGCTTCCTCGGAAACCGAACTTGTCGGCGATTGGTGCAGAAAGTTTTCAAGCGTCCCCCTGAGTGGGAAGACAAGGCCCACGCCATTGTTCGCACTTTCTTCAGGGACAGATACAAGCAGATGGAAGAGGTGAAACCGACGGACTTTGCTGTGCTCATTCTTATGCTCTATGAGGGCAAATTGGGCGCCGATGCCGACGACCTGCTTGCGTTCAAAATCTCAAAAGAGAAGAACAACTCCGGTCTGGATCTGCACGAGACACGGCTCACGGCGTCCGATTGTGTCAGCCTCAAGTACTTCTTAGATCACCTCAGCACGATTCCTAGCTCAATTGAGTACGCCGTACTTTTGTGTTTCTGTAGCATGTCAAAATGATGTCTTTGCTTTCAGTCTTGATGGAAACCCCATTGGTGACTCTGGACTGAAGCGACTGTGTGGCACGCCTGCTTGTTTGACGAGAACACAGCAACTCAGGTATAAACTCCATTCACACGTACATCACGTCTATATTAGTCTCGTCGATCCAGCCTAAGAGATACTTCACTCACCAAAGATGGAATACTGAGTTTGGTCCAAATAATGAGCACATCAGAGGTCGAGGAACTGAGGTGAGAAAAGGAAGCTAAGAGAACAAATCGTGACGTCATGTTGTTTGCAGGGTGAGTGGCAATCTGATTGGAGACGAAGGTATTGTTCACATTTGCGATGTGCTAGCCTCGTGTGGTCTCAAGACTCTGGTGTGAGTAAGCAATATGCATACCGGCCACACCTTGTTTGGTTTCAATTGCAGGGCTGAAGACATAAGCCTGGGGTTGAATGGCATTAAGATATTGACACAAGCCATGCAGCACAGTTGCTTGACAGACATAGAGTACCGATTCAGCATACTACCATTTCCTCTATTTTAACTGCTCCTTTTCCAGTTTGTCTTACAATCAGTTGGACCAAGAAGGAATCGCGCTCATCTCAGAAATGTTGGCTGTGCATCCCTTGCAGTCTCTGAAGTAATAAGCTCCCATTTCATCTAGTGCATCAGTTATTTTGTACCCGTATATTTAGGTTAATTGGCTGTAACCTTTGTGATGATGGGCTTCAGATTTTGTGCCAAAATTTACCAGGGAGTCAATTGGAAAAACTGAAGTGAGAGTGTGGTCATTAAATTGGGCAACTTTTGAGCACGTTTTTGTTTTAGTGTTGCGACCAACAACATTGGAAGGCAAGGCTTGCACCACTTGTGTGACGTCATGCCACAAAGCAGACTCATTGAACTTGAGTAAGATCACCTTTTATTCAAATTTTGAATTTTTTTGTCTGATCCGTTTTATAATAACTCCGAAGTTATTTCCGAGTAACTGGGCTACTGATGAAAGTTTTGTACCCTTGTTACATGAAATATTACCAAGAGCATTATTATTGCAAATACTGAGAGAAGAGCTTTCTTGTGCAGTCAGGAACTATAAAGGAGGTTAGGGTTGCAGTCAGTCATTAAAAAGTACGTTGTACAACCAGCTTTGACTTCGAACCACTCATGACCAAACACATTAACTGACTCAATTTAACTATTTTGATTCAATTTGCAGACTGAACAACAATGATATCGAAGGATCGGATTTGGAGATGTTGGAAACTTCACTCAAAACATCAAAAGTTGTGACGTTGGTGTAAGTTGCCATGGAAACTTTTTTATGCTCCTCAATTGCATAATTATTATTTCGTTTTTTATTCAGGTTGGCCAATAATAAAATCGATGACGAAGGAGCCAGCTACCTTGCACAAGCCATCCAGTTCTGCCTGATCACTCTCTTAGTGTACGTCTTAATAATTTGAAATTGGTGTGACCTCTATGTGACCTTTGTAGGTTATACGACAACAAAGATATCGGAGACAAAGGAGCTGAGTGTTTTGGCATCGCTCTTCCAAAGAGTCGCATCAGAGTTATGTCGTGAGTAATCTGGTAAAATCAGTTGGATCCAGACCCTGGATTTTTTTCGTGTATTTGTAGATTGGCGGGAACATGCATCACCCGAGAGGGTGCAGCCATGCTGGCGATCGGGGCAGCTAACGCAGAGGCTCTTCACTATATATCGTGAGTATATATTGACTCATTAGTAATCAAATAATTAAAAACAAAAAAACATTATCTCATTTTATCAGGGTGAGCGAAGAAGTTGGGTCATATGAACCTCGCGACAGGGAAGAATTACAGAGGAAATCTCGATCGAAATTGAGGTGACTAAAGTTTACATAGTTAAGTTTTATTCCTAAGTTCCTAACGCAGGTTGTTTTCAACTGTCATATCAATTTGTTTTTAACTCGTTCAGAGGATAAAGTTCAATGTCTAAGATAACGAAAGCCATCAATCATTCTCAGCTATTACTCATGATGGCATTTGACGAAACGACATCTGTGTTTGTGACTTTATTTGTTTATCAGCTCATGTCAATAGGTTTGAATAGAGCATCATAGTCCCATTCATAGCCAGATGAGCTTGATAAAATAAGTGCACAAATCATATGAATATAGGCTGATACATGCATTGTTGTATACAAACTAATATTGATGTAGCAGTATGTAGGCCTACATACGTTACCATCATAGCCAATACATACTCACAGACGACGTAAAGAGGGGCGGAGATCTGTTTATCGAGTTAAATTCCAGTGTAATACCACCTCTGACACAGACCATCAATCAATAGAAGGAGGGAGTGCTCAGAAGTTGAAAATACCAATTAAACAATACAGTCACCCCTCGAAATCCCAACACCTTTGCCATGCAATCCGAACACACTTGCCTTTGCAGAATTGTGTTTAGATGACACAAATGATGTGTTTAGATATATACATATATCTTTTACTGTTTTTTGTCTTCTTCAGGTTCTACAAAGAATGACGTCCACCAAATGAGTCCAGCAAGAATTTTTTTTTCTCGCTTTGGCAAACCTACCTCATGTATATAGCCAGTGTATAGCCATTACTCTTAACATCTATACATTTTCAACTGGTGGCTTTATGTTATTATGTAATGTATCAAGTGTGGTTTTTACTGTAGATTCTATTTTATTTATATATTTTTATTATTATTATTGTGTGATGAGTGCCTTGCATGGTCAATATCCTGTCCGTAAGTGGGTCAACGCTGCAGCTGTGCTTTCATTCCATTCATTTAATTCATTTATTATTGTGCATGTAATATAATGCAATTATAAACATGAGGTGGGGCACACTAAGTCCTGTAATCCAGCCATATTGACGATTGCCATTTTTTTGACTGTCAGCTGGACACCCATATGTATGTAACATACGTATAACATGGCCGTTAAGTTCTATTTTAATTTTCCAAGTATGACTTATTCCACAAATAAAAGATACTCTATGTATATTATTGGTTATCAATTTAGCTGGTCTCCTTAAATACGACCTCTTCTCCTGAACCGATTTCTTAGACGATGGAAATCTGATGCAATGCCTGTTATATTGGTCTATCTAACATGCATGCCAACATTTCATGTGTTATATTGGTCTATCTAACGTACATGCCAACATTTCATGTGTTATATTGGTCCATCTAACGTACATGCCAACATTTCATGTGTTATATTGGTTTATCTAACATGCATGCCAACATTTCATGTGTTATATTGGTCTATCTAACGTACATGCCAACATTTCATGTGTTATATTGGTCTATCTAACATGCATGCCAACATTTCTTGTGTTACATTGGTTTATCTAACATGCATGCCAACATTTCCTGTGTTATATTGGTCTATCTAACATGCATGCCAACATTTCATGTGTTATATTGGTCCATCTAACGTACATGCCAACATTTCATGTGTTATATTGGTCTATCTAACGTACATGCCAACATTTCATGTGTTATATTGGTCTATCTAACATGCATGTCAACATTTCATGTGTTATATTGGTCCATCTAACGTACATGTCAACATTTCATGTGTTATATTGGTCTATCTAACGTACATGCCAACTTTTCATGTGTTATATTGGTCTATCTAACGTACATGCCAGCATTTTATGTGTTGTATTGGTCCATCTAACGTACATGCCAACATTTCATGTGTTATATTGGTTTATCTAACATGCATGCCAACATTGCATGTGTTATATTGGTCTATCTAACATGCATGCCAACATTTCATGTGTTATATTGGTCCATCTAACGTACATGCCAACATTCCATGCGTTATATTTGTCTATCTAACATGCATGTCAACATTTCATGTGTTATATTGGTCTATCTAACGTACATGCCAACTTTTCATGTGTTATATTGGTCTATCTAACGTACATGCCAGCATTTTATGTGTTGTATTGGTCCATCTAACGTACATGCCAACATTTCATGTGTTATATTGGTCCATCTAACGTTCATGCCAACATTTCATGTGTTATATTGGTCTATCTAACATGCATGCCAACATTTCATGTGTTATAGTGGTCCATCTAACGTACATGCCAACATTTCATGTGTTATATTGGTCTATCTAACGTACATGCCAACATTTCTTGTGTTATATTGGTCTATCTAACGTACATGCCAACATTTCTTGTGTTATATTGGGCTATCTAACGTACATGCCAACATTGCATGTGTTATATTGGTCTATCTAACGTACATGCCAACATTTCATGTGTTATATTGGTCCATTTAACGTACATGCCAACATTTCATGTGTTATATTGGTCTATCTAACATGCATGCCAACATTTCATGTGTTATAGTGGTCCATCTAACGTACATGCCAACATTTCATGTGTTATATTGGTCTATCTAACGTACATGCCAACATTTCTTGTGTTATATTGGTCTTTCTAACGTACATGCCAACATTTCTTGTGTTATATTGGTCTATCTAACGTACATGCCAACATTTTATGTGTTATATTAGTCTATCTAACGTACATGCCAACATTTCATGTGTTATTTCAATATCAAGGTTCGAGTCCACACAACTTTACATTCCACGCTTTGTCACAAATAAACAGTTTCTCCACTGAGCCGTTATAAAAGTATTGTTGATGCTCTTTGTTTAGTCAACCACTTTTACTTCAAAAGAAAAAAAAAATAGCATCAAGAAACACATGCCTCTCATGCAGCTGTTTGGTATCATTTGCACGTTTATTCAATTGGTTATCGTGACAACAAATTTAAGCACAGGCGAACAGACAGACACACAAACAAAGTAATATTTATTATTTAGATTAAAGAACAAAACAAAAAACAACACACTAAAAGTGTCTGCAATCAGCTTTTTGCGATGAATGTGTGGGGTGGGCGTGACGTAGTAAGGCAATGAGGGCTCATTGGTGATTCTTGCACACTTGACACCCTCATGTTTATGCTGCTGTTGTCCTCTCGAACGACCGTCAGTAAGCAAAGATTTGTGATGTAGAGAGGGCAGCATTGGTAAGTGTACAGTCATAACATGATTTCTGCATATTGACGTTTCTCTACCTTTTAGAGCATATAACCCCCCCCCTAAAAAAAAAAAACAAAAAAAAAAAAAACACACACACACACCCACACCCTCAAAGATGTCAGTGGTAATTACCATTGACATCTTTTCATATGTCCGAGCTAAAGTTTCAATGCCATTTTTCTGCCCAACAGGAAACTGTCAATGTTCAGATTTAATCAAATTTAAATAGATGTGGAGTTACATAGCTATATTAGATGATAGTTCTATTTCTTACTGTATTGAATTGATGTTAATAGCTTTATCGACATTGTCTAAATTATAGCT
>KB309537.1:366414-378016 GCA_000328365.1 Capitella teleta
TCGTGTGAGTGAGTGAGTGATGGGGTTTTACGGCTCCACCCAATCCGATCGGATGATACCAGCGCCAGAACAGAAGGCCCGGGACCGGGGTTTCCCCCTACTCTTATCGATAAATCCCAAGGGTTCTTTATCCTGCATACCACCATAGACAGTAGTACACAGCGCCCGGCCTTGTTACGCAGCACTGCAGAGTCACTGAAGAATTACAATTGTAATTCACAATCATAACGCCGTGGCCTGATCGGGTCTCGAACCCAGGACCTTTCGTGTGTCCTTGTGTAGTGATTGTCTGCCAGCATAACTCACCTTTTTCAGCATAACCTCAAGCCAACCTTGCACAAGAAGTCTAAGCCCCAATGCTACTTCGCAAAATGACTCGTGTTCAATTACACCATAGAAATGCAGCTTTTAGTGTGGGTTTCTTTGAGTAGTAGACTGATCACCCGATTCGCATCTCCTCGTCGTGTAAAGTATGTGACGGGAAAGCAATTTGTCAGGTTATAGCATAGGGTCACACAGGATCCATACGGGTATTTGGTATTTGGTTGTATATAACTATATATAGTTTCCTTCCCGTTGTATTCGACATTACAAGTACATGAAGAGAAAACGAGGTCACGTACTTTATAGGATGATGAGATGCGCATCCGGGGCCGATTCCAGAAACAAACTTAAGGTAGTGTATCCCTTATTGAAAAAAAAAAAAGTCGTCACACAAGAATTACTCCAAACATTTTTTTGTGTGAAGGAGAATGATATAACATATTGGAAAAAAACCCATGTGCTGGTGCAATAATGGACCATTTTGTCGGTATACTTATTACATGTACCATGCAGTACGGCAGAATACATAAAGGTTTTCCGAAAATGGCTCGGCAACTAACTTATTGATAGTGCAGCATGTTCAAAATAATACAAATACAATGCTCAGGCATATATCTATACCTGGTTGAAATTTGGTAATCATATAATCAGATCGAGCGGAGATAACGGTGATTGTGTACGAGAATTGCCTGGAAAAAACATGGCAGTTTACTCTTCTGTTGTACTTGCAACTCAACACTGGCTACTCCAGGCCGTTATTTGGGGACAAAATATACATGTAAATTTTTCTCATCCAATTTAGAACACATATAAACAAAGATAATATGGGGTCACTGGACTAGTTTTCAACTTTTGAGAGTTTCAACAACCCTACCCCATATTTGGCCAAATGTCAGAATTGTGATAATTTTGAGTATTGATAAAAATTTACGATTAGGTCATGCTCTAATGAGGATAAACAATGTAGATACAAGTGAAACACAAAATACCACAGAAAATAAATGAAAAAAAAGGACTATTTTTCTTTATTCAGGATGTTGTACAAAAATACCAATAAAATAGCAATACTAAAGTGTATTGCGACTGACTTCTTACTGACGGTACAAGAGCAAACGAAATTAGTTTCAACAATGTAAGACAATCCTTCACGAGAAAGAATTAGGGATGGGCTTGATATTACTATGCGAGTTGCTCAGTCGGTCCTGATCGTGATGGTCCTGATCTTGCGAAGTTGATTCTCGATTCAGATCATTCTCATCGACATTGAGAGGGAGAGGTTGCTGTGAGGGCGAAGGGGGACGCTGTTGATTCTGAAACAGTTGATGTCAATGTTATATTAGGTTAGCGGAGTGTACCAGATCTACTAGTATATATGTAATGTAGGCCTATTACTACAAGTAGGTGTGTCTGTAAGTACTAATACTAGTATCAGTAACAGTGATATGGCGGTATTTATACCTAGATTAGGGACATAATATTTGTCCTAGTGACAGTCACATTTATTGACTGATTCATGTTGAATGTTCTATACAACCGATATTCATATTCAATTATTGCGATATTCATGAAATTCTTGCTCATTATACATGACATAATGATCGATCATCATAATGTCTAACGAGCAGACGACGGCACAACCATCGGTTCGCGGGGCTGGCTGGGCATTACACATAGAATCTTGACATTGATGATCCGTTTTTTTGCACCACCACATGGGGTTTTTTCCAATCTGTTATATAAAAAAAAAAAAACCAAAAAAAATGTTTGGAGTAATTCTTGTGTGACGACTTTTTTTCAATAAGGGATACACTACATTAATGCTATATGGTGTCACTACCTAGAAGGAGCCTTCCAGACAGGAGCAATGCTCTGGAAGGCGTTATAAAAAAAAAAAAAAATAAAAAATAAAAAAAATAAGCGTTCTGAAAAAAGGCGTTATGAAAAAAAAAAAACGAAAAAAAAAAAGAAAAAAAAAGAAGAAAAAAAAAAACGTTGACTGTAAAGCGGAGAAAGAGCACTTGTTGCGTTATGATTAGGAATCAACGACGCTATACACTCGCATTTCGCGTTTGTGATGCTTTCGTTTTCATTAAAGTTTTGGAAAAATCATAAACAGTTCATAAAAGTCATGTTGCAAGGTACGTTTACCATTGATCAAATTTCCCGCCATGTCTTATACATTCCTTGGCAGATAGCCAAATCCGACTTACGCTACTTAAGTTAAGTTCAGCAAAAATGCGATTGTAGAATCGACTTAACTTGAAAACTTAACTTAATTAACGCCTGGAGGACTTAACTTGAAGGGCTAGCGTTACCATGATACATGCTTAGCATAATGAGGATCTACATAACAATACAAATAAATATTCCGTGTGAAAAAAAAAGTTTGTGCGGTGAAAAGTGCTTAAAAGGAGCTCCAAACATTATCGCGGAGGAGTTGACATTTAGCGATGGCGTACTAGGGGGCACGATCTGCTGAGCATCCGAAGGGAGAATGCATGCAAATCCCTATCTTTCGCTGCATGAGGGAGCTAACTTTTGATTACAAACCGGGTTTTTCTGTGAAAGCGCGGGCGAAATCCAAAAATATGTTCCGTATATGGTTAGAGTAGCCTCTTGTCATGTATTTCAGGCCTTTTACCGGGTCATTTTATGGCAAATATTTTCAAATTTTCAAAAATATCGTATAACGTATTATCGATGTCACCACACTGCGCGCAGTCGTCGCTCAGCGCAGAGCAGCTCGAAGCTTCGGGGTGTGACAAGACCACCTAGAGACAAGGCCGTTTCAGCTCCGCGTGACGTCATCATATGTGGTCCATTATGATGCCATGTGTTCATTCCACGCAAACGTAGGTTGAAGTGCAGTAGTAACCCAGTAGTAATTTTCTGATCAATTACAAGCTTCTTAGCATCTTTTTAGAGCAGTTCATTATAGTGAGCACTCTAATTGTATGAAGAGGGGAAGGAAAAAGAGAAAGTCTGAAAAATTGCTAAAAATATATTTATTCAATATTTATTCATGTTCCAAAGTTGCAAGCTTCCTTTTTTCCCCTTTGGACAACTTTGCCCCAAGTTGGGCGTTCTTGGAAATCACATAGTTGTTAAAGGGAGGGAGAACTGGTTGAAAATGGACTTTGAGTCGTTATTTGATGCACCAAAGATGATTCCTATGCCTGGCCCACACAAGGAATATCATCGCTAACGATTTCGCGGGAGATATAATGCTAATTAGGCGTGACGTCAGTCGCTGTGGTGAAACACCGAGTTCCCCATCTTTTACAATGGGCCTCGTCATATCACCGTGTCCTGCGACTAAACCCCTTGATATTTTTTTATTTTCTTTTCGGAAATAGATAGAATAATCATTTTGCCACCAGTCAGGCGCAAACAAAAATTTTTTTTCGCTATTTTTCTTATTTTAACAAGCGATTTTCTAGGACACCTACCACGTTTTTCATCCTGAAACAGTAAAAAGGTCAGCCAGAGTGCACCACGCATGCGCTTTCGTTTCGTAAACAACAAAGATGTCCTTTTATGGCAAAGATGATCTGCTCTGATTGGCTGAAATCGATAGCTTCACGAGGGGAACGGAACCAATCAGCCATCAGCCAAACCAAGCCATCAGCTGACGTTTGCCTCCTATACTTCGCAATGGAAGCCATTCTCCCATAGGCGCAATGCTAACCCCGATATTCATTTCCTTACGCTTGCATCCAGGCAGGGTGTTCTTGGCACGGAATGCTATCAATTGGTGCTATGAGTCAATAGAACATCACTTAAAATTTAGTTCCCCATCCCTTTAAGTAGAGTGTTGACAGAACAAAAAACCACCATTCTTGTCAATTTGTAAGTTGAGTGGTCATTGCACGATAATAATACAATGTTTTCATCATCAACAAGATTCATCACAGACTCCACAGCACTTTGGCGATGGTTCATGGCAGTGAGGAAGGCATCGTTTGAACAAAGCTTGTTCAAACACAGGTAAGTGAATCGCACCAATTTCACAACATTTCCATGCGGATACATAAGTGAACCTCTGGAAAGCCCTCGGATGTATGAATTGTGTAAGTCATCAACATTGCCTTCAGCACAGGTCAATAAAGTTTTACAATCAGAGCAGGACAACTTCTTGCAAACACTGTAACAACAATAACCAGCAACATAAACAATGACAGGAAGAACATCATCAGCGCTGGAGACATCATCGATGGTGAGTGGTTCCAGAACATGGACATTATTACATTCACCTGAATCAGTCTTCCCAATTGATAGAGAAATCATTCAGAGAAATTGACACATTATTCATTTTAAGCTTGAGTACAGATAACATGCAAATTTTCTTTTCACACTCAAAAACTTGTCTGAGAGAGACATCATATTGTCCACCGGCCAGTTGTCGGTACATGCCAAAACCTTGCTTCAAGACAATCAGTTTGAAACTTGCCAAGAAGTACATAAGAAAAGTCAAATTCTTGCAGGCAATATTCATGGACAAATGAAAGTGTATTAAAGAATTTGGACGACTCAACACACACAGAGCTCAAAAGGCGCAGGACCAGGTTCAGAATCAGCAGAGTCTGTGCTGTATCCGTATCAGAGTAAGATGGTGTGCTGGGCGCAGAGAGTCGGTGAAGGGTGGTGATGAGTTTGTCAATATCCCTCATGGACGATACGCGATGGGGCAGGGAGATGTCGTCGACTGAAGGAAGTGGTGCACCATGAAGAGAGACGGTTGCCTGCATGTCGCTGGATATTGTGATGGATGAGATGATGGATGGCGCTGGATCAGGAGAGGTGAAGCACAAATGAACAGTTGACACATCCGTGAGGGTAGTCCAAGGAAGGTTAAGTTGCAGGAGGTGTAGTTTATCCTTGATGTCATTCAGGGAGTCACAGGACCACAGGGAATCTTCTTCCCTGAATGACTCTTCACTGGCTTCCAGCGCCTGCAGCACCTGTTGCTCTTCCCTCAACTGTGCTTTTGACGTGGGGCAAGACCGAGGCGCAGATGACGAGGACGAAAAAAGGTATGATAGACAACCAGGTAGAAGCGTAGGGGTGGCACCAGGAACCAAATCTGGCTTGTCACGTCGACAGGTGATGGTCTTTCCCGTTTTCTCATCGTTATAGTATATACTGTTATAGTATTACATCATCATGGCGAATGTATATATTATTACCACATTCAGTCATTTCACCGTCAAATACGTCTATCAATGATGCGCGTTTATCATTCATGCACCAGTCATGAAGGTCAAAGCAAGATGGAAAGAGGAGAGGAATACAAAAGCCTAAAAAGGGGAAAACCCAGTGACGCGTCACACGACGCCGTGCTGCCTTGTGCACGCTAATATTGATAAAATGAATAAAAAAAACGCACTATCAGAAAAGCATATAAACCAGGCATATTCTGTTCACAATCAAATAACAGTGTCGGTTATAAACTGCGAGACTCACCCTAGAATTCTTCGTTGGAACGAAGTTATCCCGCTTGATTCCGTTCAGCCATCTTGCGAGCCTTTCCTCGTCATTCAGCGAAAACTTGAAAACGGCGACTTTCGGGCCATTAGCGTAATTGCCGTTGCAACCCGGCACTGAACACTTATGCGGCATGATCCTGTAATGAGTTTAGTGTTATTTTGGAACAATTTGATGCGAAAAACAACGATAAACTAACCGAAATGATCCCCCGCGTTCGAATCAAATATGGCGCCTGCATACAGCTTTCGCCTCGTGCGAAGCCTGCAGGTGGTGGTGGTGGTGGATCGAATTTTACTCGCTTTCACCTGGGTAAAGCCTGCAGCATTACGCGAGCCTTTATATATCGGACCACATATGATGACGTCACGGCTCATCGGCCGCGGAGCTGAAACGGCCTTGTCTCTAGGTGGTCTTGGGTGTGAACAAGCATGCACACACAATGGCGTTATCGCCAAATCTGCAGCATCAAATCAAAACATTTCTGAATATGTCAATAGATTTCACAACGTTCCATAGAATTATTTCGAACACGATTTTTCCTTTTCGTATAACAAAATTGTACAAGAAAACCAAACAGCGTCTTCGATTTTTCAACGCATTTCGGTGATCTACACGTACCGACTGCACATCAGTTATTAGCTTCGCTTTTATATGCATTAATTGGTGCGATCATGCCAAATATTAGTTGATATAAACCACCACGTAATTGATTAACGTATGCGTCATTCCAGAGAAATTAATCTTTATTTTTGAGCACATAAAGAGATGATAAGCCGTCAGAAGTAAGCGTAATCGAATACCGGTGCATGTATAGGCTACATTGGGGAACGATTATCAGTTTGAGAGAAGAAAATAGGCCGACCACTTGTAAAATAAATGATGCATCAATGTCTGGTGTTATATTATGTACAAAGGTTTGAAGAAAAATATATTGTTTTATTTTTCAAGAATTTATATTCGCTGCAAAAACTTTTTTTTTTTTTTTTTTTTTTCTACATAAATTCATGAACTCCGTTATAGGCGAGACGCACAGCTCAGAATTCCGTGCAAATCGAGCGAGCAACAGCGAACAGCGCACGCACACCCCAAGTGTGTCGCTTGATGGAGTTGATGCACATAAATATAAAATACAATTTTCAGCTAGTACATATGCACGCACCATGGAATACTGGAATACAAATCAATCAAATAGCGAGCTTCATTAGTTCTATTCAATATTATGCTATAATAGTAGGTTGGATGTTTCGTTACCCGATAACAGCGGAATGTACAACACTGGGGATATTTTTTGCGCTTGAAAAGTGTAGTCACAGTAGTGCTATTTCTCGGACACCCCAATATGAATGGATGGCGTTATATTTTTGTTTGCTTGTGGTAATAATCATGATACAGTCTAATAGAACATGTCATTGTCAGTAACATCGGGTTCAAAGATGTATGGTTCGATCCCCAGATGATCCGTGCAACCATATTCGAGTTCATCCTCACTCTCGTTTTCTATATAGGCGTCCATATACAGTACACCCGTGTTATTAATCTGATTACAATTATACGGACACAGATTCCTGGGAAGAAGAGGGCTGGCTGTAAGGTGAGTGATGACACCCACTCAGTGAGGGATTCCTTTCGTGCACTCTTTATATAATTAGTTATGTCTGCTGTGCGCGTGTATTGGGTAAAGAACCAACATACCATAGCAGTCATCTCGTGTTGCTTCCTCAGATGCGGATTGCTGCACATCTGCATCGCTTCATTGAGAACCGCGAGGGCTGCATATATAATTATATGTACTGTTTATATACCTGCATGTAAGATACGCTCCGCTGAAGTTTAAGATGCTTAACCACGGTGCACATACAGCTGGGTTAATGCTGTCACCATTGATGTTTCGGCTGCAATCGCGCCATAAATGAAACTGTTTCTAATTAGGATTTAAAATCAATTCATGATTTACATTTTCCACTTTTCACTATTTAACACTTAACATCTTCGTTGATACGTAGAATACACCAGGGGAACCCCCTTCTGTATACACATATTTAATAAAGCAGAGAACGCTGTGTCATTCAGTGTGCAAGTCAGGTGCATGATAGTGACTATTAGTGAGCATGCAATCAAGAACACAAGGAGACTATGCGGAATCCCGAACGAAGAACTGTTGGCAGTGCCTGGGCATTCAATGTGCTGGTTATGCTCCAGATGTGCTCTTTAAATGCTGGTGAGTGCTGCAGGACGACACCTTGTCCATCTCCGCATATTCAGGATGCACACCTAAGTAACTCTACTTTAACCAGGAAGTTTAACTTAGAAATTGCATTTATGCAGCCAAGAATAACGTTTCATAATGTATGAGTTTCGAATTATGTCGTGAAACTAAATCCACAAGAACAGGACAGCAGTAACAACCAAAAGGTTGTCATTTTTTAAGTAACAATTCTTCAAAGTAGTCCTTTATTAATTTCTACGTAATTTGGCTCTGATTCGGATCTGACATAATTCCTTAGAGGTAATAATGACGAGAGTGTAATCAACGTGCACTCATTGGTACCCAAAGATTCACTAATCTTGATTTTACGTCCTCGAAGGCAGCCTAACAGACACGGCGTCGAGAGATATGACGAAGTTGCAGTCAGTGAAGCGCGTTGTAATGTAGCGTTGTACAAGCGTCGGGTCACCAGTATGGCGAAAGAAGAATTTGTAACGGCTTAATCGAGCCGTCCCGCCGGTAGTTAACTGGCGCCCGGCAATGCGGGTTGTCACCCGACGTACGGCCCTTATAAGGGCCAGCGAACGAGAATAAAGTCAGTCGTTTTCACCGAACCCAATGTGCCCGCATCGTTCCTTCTGAGCTACTCGCTACAAATTCAATAGAGATTGAGACACTGACTGATTTTTTACATTGACAATGTGTCCTTATAAATGGTGTGGAGAGTTAATCAAGATGACATGAAATGACATGAGTTATGAACGAAATGATTACAGAGTTATTCACAATATTCAGATGTGCTACTATATAGAAAAGAGATTAAATAACAAAGATTATGAGTTCAAATGATCGTTGAAAAAGGTGTTTATCATTTCAGGTGAGACTCTGTGTGACGATGGATGGAACGATTTTGGAGGCAACTGCTACTTGGTGAGAGAAGAACTCTCAATTCAAGCAGGTGCTCAGGATTATTGCAAGATGCATGGATCCAATTTGGCATCAATTCATTCAGATGGAGAACAAGAATTCATTCATTCAATATTGTGAGTAAACCATCGAATGCATTGTATACGTTTACTATCTGGTACAAACACATATTTCATATTGCGATTAATCTAAGTGTCCCTAATCCATCGTTTATTTAGAGGTATTGCATATTTAGTCAGAAACCATATTTGAAAATCGTTTACAGGAATACAAGTACAGAGTTGGTATATCGTTGAACCTGAAAATACATGTAAATGCAAGTACATGTATATCACATTCACAACGGTTGTCAAAACTGCATGTAACCGACGATCGATTCAGGATGCTCTTCGGTTGCATCATGTGGAATGCCGATCAACTTATCCATACATTCTACATGTATTGGTCTCAGACAATCTATTTATTGTGATACATCTTTTATATCTTGATTTTCGAAAGAAATATGATACATTATGCCACATCAGAAGTACACATTGAATCGAGATATAATAAGCTAGCTTGCTGAGCTTTTATTTCTATGCTTCACGTTTGTTTTTTCCCTATGTTTGGATGAGATTAGAATTGAATAACATTAAAGTGTCATAATATTAAAGTATTAACACATTCACCGCCAAATACGGAGATTTCCGTGCTTGCGTGCCCAACGCTTCTCCGCCAAACACGGAGATTTCCGTGTTTTGGACTTTTTGTTATATACGGGTGCTATAATCTCTTGCGCATCATCTCTGAAAATATCTAAGAGTTTGACCGTGTGCATCTATGATTATATCATGATTTTACGGATATATGTTCCTAAACCAATCAATAATCCTTGTACTTCTGAAGTTTATATAGCAGTTACCGATTGATTTGTGATAGACCGCTGAAGAAAGTATGCAGCGAAGCGATCACGACTCGAGGTGAATCAGTGAAGCGAATAGTTTTCACAGCAATTGGGCAATGCGGGTGTTCAGCTTGAATGCTGGTGTACTGGTAAATGTATAATTATGTGATGAGTTATTGAAAAAAAATAAGAAGATATGTATGTACGATGTATTTACCTCGAATACAATCAAGGCTTGCGTCAATTTTTTTCGGCCGTGTGTAAATACACATGAAATGTATGGACAAAAATAAGCATATAATTTTTATACACGTATACACTACCAGCATTGTTTCTACAACTCAGAGATCTCTTGCCAATGAATAAAATTTTGAATGCATATCCAGCAATGAAGGACCACAAGTTCCGATATAATATATCGCATAATTATAATATATAATATATATATATATATAGTGTAATTATAATATATCACTATATGTCAGATTCCTTCGATATAAAAACGAGGAACGCAGCGAATTTGAGATCAAAATAATTCTTTCTCATGAGGTGTTTCTTGAAAGCCAGACAATTAGTGAGGAAGGGTGACCGGCGCCTGTTTCTATTGTTTGTCGTCGATATAACTGTAAACATAAGGGTTTCCCGAATATGAATTTCTTTGAAGTTTTCTTTGAAGTTTTCAAGATATGCCGCCCACGCTGGCTTGGCGGCCTTCTTCGCTTTCCAACAGCGACCAGTGTCTGGCGAGATGCGTGATATGGGAGCAACATGGGGTCGCAAGTCGGGATCGGAGTATTGATGTAACTCACGGGAGACAAAGAAAAAGAGAAAGAAAAAGTATCAGAGTAGGAATTGCCGAGTATGCACCAGAAATGGACAGCGAAGAGAAACTAGATATATTTGCGCTGAGTGCAAGGTTCCACTACATAAAGGACAATGCTTTTCAAAATACCATTCTCAAGCTAATTTTCTGATGTAGAATAGATCTAAATTCAATAAACCACACGTATTCGTGAACCGGAAGCAATCCCTAATCTTTAATTTGTCATTGTTGATTATATACATGTACAGAGGTGTAGCATCATTCTCTTTGCACTTTGCAAGAGAATACAGGTGTACGTACCCTGGTTTTCCTTTCAAGTACAATTATAATAATACACGTGTGCCTCCGTCTTTGGTTTAGGCACACTGATCAATAAATAAGTTATCAGGTTATTCCAACCGACTATTCCTAATTCGGCATACTTTTATGCCACACATCAAAGCAGTGTTTTCAAGGCATCTCTCTAACAACAGTGCGGGTTTGTGATGCAAAAAGGACTTGAGAAAACGAGCTTATTAGCGACTGAAAGCCAAGTTAGCGCCGACTCAAACTCTCGACTTTATAACTGTCATTTTCATCCTTTGATCTGCTAATTACCGGGGTCGTTATCGTGCGGTAATAGTTATGCCTACACAACGTAACCTCTATAATTACAATGCGTGTTATGCTGGTCATACTGGTAGCTGAGAGAAAACTGCGATTTTCTCAGCTTTTTGCTTGCGAAGGTGTGGTTTTCACCAAAGTGTGTGTTGTTCAGAGCTGTATTTCAGTACATGTAATTGCATGTATGATGTTGAATCTTATATGGTTAGATTCACAAAAGAACGATCTATCCTAATATGTTACATATGTAGAAATGCGTGCGTTCATATAGAAATTACAGAGCGGTAAAGTCAAGGCATTTTGAGTAAAATGCGTGGCGGTATAGGGGTATCGTCCCGAAAATGCCTTG
>KB309537.1:378446-389998 GCA_000328365.1 Capitella teleta
TGCAAGGAGCCTCCATATGCTCGACGTGAATTGTGTGCCTCTGTCGCTGGTCATTTCGGCTGGAACACCATAGCGTGCCACCCAGCCATGTAAAAAATGCGTCAGCACACTCTTGTGCTGTGATACCCTTTAAGGGCAGTGCCTCTGGCCATCTTGAATGCCGATCAATAACTGTAAGAAGGTACGTGCAGCCCTTAGGAAGAAAGGGGCTTACCAAATCCACATGAACATGAGCGAAGGGAACATCTGGAATCTTCATATGATCGACTGGCGCTTTGATGTGGGTCTGAATCTTCAATCTTTGGCAATCTATGCACTCTTTGACCAGGTTGTGATGTCCTTCATTCTGAACTACACATAATACTCAGAGATAAGTCTTTTGGTCACTCGAGCGCCAGGATGAGATAAGCTATGAATTATATCAAATACATGATGCTGCAATGACCCCTACCCGACCTCTCTGAACATGTTGTAGTTTCATGCCGGTGATTGCAGTCAGAGAATCTCTGATGCCCGGGTCATTCTGTTGCTTCCTCGCTATCTCCTCCCAACTGATGCCTAACTGAACGGCATCTATGGGTGCTCTTGATAACGCATCTGGGACGATGTTATCCTTGCCCTCCCGATGGCTAACGTCCACCATATATTCAGCAACTGTCGCTAGATGTCTTTGCTGACGAGCAGACCAAGGTTCGCCAACCTTCTTCCACGCTTAGACCAATGGTCGATGGTCTGTAATTAAAATGCATGAACGACCTTCCACCATGTGACGGAAATGTCGGATCGCCAAATGGGCCGCCAACAGCTCTCGATCGAATGCACTGTACCTCTGCTCAACTGGCCTCAGATGTTTGCTAAAAAAACCAAAGTGGTATCCAACTATTTCCTTGCCGCTGGTCTAACACCGCACCAATGCCAAATTCTGAAGCATTCAGTGCACAGTACGCGTATGAGTTGTCCGTCAGTAGTCGGGTGATGTAGTGTAACAGCTTCTGCCAATAACTTCTTCGCATTATCGAATGCTTCTTTCTGTTGCCAGCTCGATTGAATCTCTGCAGACGCCGGTTTCTTGTTGCTCAATTGATGGAGAGGCTGCATGATGGCTGCAGCACCAGGAAGGAAACGGTGATAATTTATTACACCTAGAAACTTCTTGAGTTGCTTTGGGGACTGCGGAAATGGATGCTCTTTCACGGCTTTCACCTTCGTGGGACGGACTCCTTTACTGTCCACAGTATAGCCTAAAAACTCCATCTCTACTTTGGCAAAAACACATTTCTCTGGTCTAATGAGGAGCCCATTCTCTCGCAACCGCGTGCAAACTGCTCTCAGATCTTTCATGTGCTGTTTTTCATCTTTTGAAGCCACCAGAATATCATCGATATACACAAACACACGCTCAAGGCCACTCAATACCGTATCCATCAACCGCTGAAAACTCTGACCTGCATTACGAAGCCCAAATGGCATTCGTAGGAATTCAAACATGCCAAACGGAGTTGTTATCGCTGTCTTCGGAATATCCGCCTCTTTTACTGGAATCTGATGGTACCCGCGCACTAAACCCAGTTTAGAGAAAATCGTCATGCCATGCAACCAATTAGCGAAATCAGGAATATGGGGTACTGGATCACCGATCTGGAATAGTAGCGGCATTCAATCTCCTGTAGTCCCCGCACGGACGCCATTCCCCATTTGATTTCCTGACCATGTGAAGTGGGGATGCCCAAGCCCTGCGTGACGGCTTTATGATACCTAACCTCTGTAAATTCTCGAACTCTTGCTTCGCAGACTGAAGTTTCCCTGGATCCAGCTTGTGGCGGAACAAAAAAAATCCGCTCCCAAAAGTGGTCTTTTTACATCAGCTTTCTAAAACTTTTCGATCATTCTGCGTCCTCCGAAACAAACACCCAACTCTGCAGTTCTATAAGTGCTTATGGGCGTGCCGTTGGCTGCTTGTAATAGAGGTCCTTTCTGTGTATAAGAGAAACGATCAGATTGTAAAGCTGGCAAAACTGAAACCTGTATCTACGAGGAATCCCCGTCCAGAGATTTCATCCTTAATGACCAATGATGAAGGACCCACACTGGCCACTAGTGCAGGCCCCCTTGGGCGTTTCCCGACGGCTGACCTGATGGAAATGGTCTCCAGTCACATGGTTGTTCACACTTCTTTGCAGACTTCCAAAATTTCCGATGCCAGTAACATAGCTTCCGTTTGGAGATTGCTTCAATTTCGTCTGCCTCATACACGCTTTGGTTCTGAGAAGAAATGATCGAATGACCTAAATCAGCTTCCAAAGACAATTTCATTAAATCTTTCTCTTGTGAAGTGGACAATGCATTACGCACGGCCCGTGGCAAAGCATTCAGAAACAAGTACTTCAGAAGGAAATGATGCTCGTCACTTCCGTTGAGGTGCAGAATCTGAGACATTAACTCAAGATGGTTTCCTGTCTCCCAAATCATGGATGGACAGCAATTGATGAGCACGCTCAGCTTCGGACAGCTCAAATGCAGACAGCAAAAATTATTTGATGGCCGTGTACTTGCCTCCGGTTGGCGGTTTTAATATAACCCGAGCAGTGGTTGCGGTCTCTGCATCTAAAGCTGACACGACATAATAGTATCTGGTGCTATCTTGCGTCACTCCACGAATCTCAAATTGTGCCTCCGTTTGAGCGAACCAAGCAGCTGCATTCTTGATCCAGAAATTGGGTAGTTTCATGGCCACTGCTGACACCTGGACTTCGTCGTCGGCAGGCATAACTTCGTTCACTTCCGGTCTTCAATACACAAACTGTTTTGTTGGTCTCCGAACAATGCGCAGCCTGATGCTCAGGACTTAATGCATATGCATTGAAAACAAAGCAGCCAACGATGATGGGTGACGGGCCACAGAAGAGCAGACTATAGACTATAGGGTCACCACTGTCGCTCTTCCAAATACTGAGACGAGGAATGGACTACTATATCTTTTATTGTAGCACCCACCGCTTAAATACCTCACATGTAGCATTTGATGAACTCAAAATGAACATGTTGAAATGAAAATGCACATGATGAATTGAAACTACAAATATTAAGCTGCTCGGATCCGCCACAGCATTAAGTGATTTAAAAGTCAATTTTAATTGGATTGAGACCACGTGGTCTATTCCTGTTTCCAGAAGACGAGACCGCGAGGATTGTGCTTGGTCGGATTATGGCCAAAGGGTAGATGACTGAACTACTTATTTGCTAGTAGCTCTGGGGATATTATTTCGCTATATATAGCAACGATTCGTACAGGGATTATTTCAGTTTAGGGACGATGTTAGTGTTGCCTGGTGTCGCTGTCGGCAAATTCCTCTAACAACTTGAAACACTCTTGATTAAAATGATGTAAATACCTATAAATTTTATATCTAGAATGTGCCCTACGACATAATTAACAGGAGGAGCGTGGATTCTGTTCACTCGTTTCACGTCGTTATGACGCATGGAGATAAATACCAACTTATATAGGAGCTGCTGATCTTGATCTGATGCACGTGTATAAGGAGCTAGATTCCATATCAATGGCACAGCAAGTTTGATCCTTGAAGTAACTTGTGTCAAAATATAATTCAACTGAGCAAGTCAAAGAAGGTCAATCACAAAAACTGACAAAAGATCACAGAATTTTGTGGTTAAATTTTTAATAATTTTGGAATAGTACATATATTATTCATAATATGTACTACCAAGTAAATAAAGCAATTGTCGCAATATGAGACAACAGCATACAATAATTACCAGAAATTGAAAGACAAAAGCCAAATTAATGGTTCAATAAAGCAAGGCAACATTAACCAGAAAAGAAGCAACCATGAGAGTGGTTTATAAATTCATATATTTACTTTACCATCATTCTGGACATCCTTCTAAGTTCTAAGGCACTGCATATAGGGCACTGGGTACGTGAATACCTTCATTGAGACGCTTTCTGTTCCCTTTACCCATATCCATGTACTCGTTATCATTCATTATCTGCAACAGGTTCCGGGAATACCAAATGATCATAAGCGTGCACCGAAACGACCTCGTTCTGGGGCCGCTCGTACAGCCCCTCGTTGTCAATGGCAACGGGGTCACCAGAAGCATCGACAGGGTCACTGGTGTTCTGCGCTGGCCTGTCTGAATTGACATCAGCATTGTCGTAGACGTGGGTGGCCTCCTTTGGGCCTGAACCATTGCTGCTGATGTCCACAGATATGTTCTCACCATATTTGCCTGACTTTGGCCTCTCTTGCCCAGTTATATCCTCGTAATCATGTATTGATTTGGTGTCATCGATGCCTGAGTACACACTGTCGTTCACTTGGCCACACGGTGTGCTGTTAGCGTCAGTGGTGGTTTCAATCAGGTCGCCGTCGTGCACACTCCGCTCTTTTGATTTCGTCTTGATTATCTTCTCTCGACTGAAACATTGCCTTTTCGAGTATTTTGATTACAAATGCCGGATTCGGACTTACTTGAAATAGATGAAAGCAACGATTACTACAATGAGTAGTACGCTGAGGACAGCTATGACGTAATTTGCAGGTGACCCTGTTTTGAAGATATCCGAATAATAGCAAAATTAACATTAGCTTTACTTTATAAAAAGCTAATAACTCTAATTATATTATTTATTACGCTCAGTTTTGCCTCTGCATACTTGCATAACTTAGAACACGAGCTCACCCTGATCGTTGGTTGAAAAAGTAGATCCATTTGCAGCCGTAGATGTGTCCATTTCAGTGCCTGATGAAACCTCCGTCGTTCTAGCTGTGGTGGAGAGAGCACTGCTACTCGGGGGCGATGCTGTAATCTTGTTTATGGTTGTATTCTTAGTTGTGGAAGAACTTGAAGCTGCGTCAGATTGCATGATTGGAGGCGTGACTGTAGTGGTCGTAGTTCTAGTGGCAGCAGTGGGAATTGTGCTTGGCGCAGGCGTCGCCACAATAGTTGAGCCACCTCCCGATTCTTCTGTTTCCTTCCCAGGTTTTTCACACACTGAGTAGTATACCGATGAACAAGCACTGTTACCCCATATGTTATCTGAACGGAGTCTGGCGCATGGGTCGTAGGAATCAGGTTCTCCCACCCCCCACGACTCCTTGTAATCCATGGGTGATCCGTCCATCCAGCGCCAGTTCGACTGTTCCGTCACGCAATTGCTGTCACACGTGAGTCCTATCCACGCCTGATGCTGCTGACCGCCGAAATTTCTAAATTAATAAAGAAGAAGAAATTAATCATTCCAATTTCAAACTAATACTTTTATATTATGACAATATTATTCAATTCTAATCTCATCCAAACACAGGGGAATAAAAACGTGAAGCATAGAAATAAAAGCTCAGCAAACAAGCTTATTATAACTCGATTCAATGTGTATTTCTGATGTGGCATAATGTATCATTCGCCCCCCCCCCCCCCCAAAAAAAAAATCACTCATGTAAAAGATGTATCACAATAAATAAGAATGTCTGAGACCAATACAAGTAGAATCTAAGTGCTACGGATCGTTTTTATCTTGATGTGCCGTTCACCGCAGGTGATTAAAAAAAAATGCTTTAAGCTTTGCTGGACCCACACTGCTTAATGCGTTTAAAGACACCTTTTTATTCAGAATTACGAAAATACCTTTTAATTTGTGAATTTTAATCTTTACCCAATGTTCTGATTTTATTATTTTTTCACCTTTACTATTACTATTACTATTATTAATGTATTGATAAGTTGATCGGCATTTGCTGAGTTTCACGTGATGCAACCGAAGAGCATTCTGAATCGTCGGTTACATGCAGGTTTGACAACCGTTGTGAATAGAATAGAATAAGAATTTTATTTCTTCACGAGCAAAAGGTGAATACTGTACATTTCAAATGAGGTGGAGATGCTGACCAGGAAGGCAATTGAGCTTATCGAGCTGGCCAGCAAGGTAACATTTCAAGTTAAGAGAGTATTCTCAGATAACACTAATTCTACATAAATAGAAAAGTAGGAAACAGAAGGTGGAAAGAGAGAAAGAGAGAAAAGAAGAAAAAAATAGAATAATAAAAACACACATAGAAGAATAAAAGAAGAAAGAACAAAAAAATCATTGTGGTACTAGTAGTGGAAGGTAAGAAAGGATAAAAAAAAATCATGGTATTTATAAGGTAACATAATGTAGCCCGTAATATAATACTGAAAATACAGTTACACACATCAAGATGACTAGTAGTAATTGACTGTTGTATTATTATTGGGAGAGTTGACAGATCATTACTAATATTTGACTGTTATAATGTCAAAGAAGGCGGAGGAGGCGTGAAGGAGTGGGGGAAGGGAGTGATATGGAGACATTGGGAGGGGAGCTGGTTAAGGATGGGAGTGTATGGGTTTGAAGCGTACTTGAGACTGTAACGCGTTGATTGTTTCAATTCAGCAGGTATTGAGTTCCATACCTTGACACCAGTGTACTTCATACTCTTTTGGCTACTTTTTAGTCTGTACCTGGCAAGAAAGAGGTTTTCCGAGTTCCTAGTTTGGATTATGCGATGAGTATTCGATAGAAAATAATTGCTAAATATGGCAGGGAGTTGATTATTTTGCTGTTTGTACACGAATGCTCCAGTAAATAATTTGTGAACGTCATCACATTTAAGTATATTCAGTTCATAGTGCAGTTGGTAAGTAGGTTAGCGATAGGGTTTTTTGCTTAGAATTTTAAGTATTTTATTTTGGGCGACTTGTAGGCTTTTCAGGATTGTCACATCACAAGAGCCATATATTTCTATTCCATATTTAATGTGTGGAAATACATAGGCATTGTAGATATTATCTTTGTATCTAGTGTATCTAGCCAGGTTATGGAAAGCTGCGGTTAGTTGATTTAATTTAGATGTGGCATTTGTGTGGTGTTTCCAGTTTAGCTTCTCATCTAAGTGGATACCTAAGTACTTTAAGACTGGGACTTCCTCAATTGGCCTACCACTAAGGGCTATTTTCATGTATGATATACATGATATACATGTACTTGCATTTACATGTATTTTCATGTTCAACGATAGCAACTATGTACTTGTATTACTGTAAACGATTTTCAAATTTGGTTTCCGACTAAAGGCATTACCACTAAATAGACGATGGATTAGAGACACCTAGATTAATCGCAATATGAAACACATTTATTTACACTAGCTAATACACGTATACAGTGCAGTGCATTCGATGGTTTACTCACAATATTGAATGAATGAAGTCTTGTTCTTCATCTGAATGAATTGATGCCAAATTGGATTCATACATCTCGCAATAATCCTGAGCACCTGCTTGAATTGAGAGTTCTCCTCTCACCAAGTAGCAGCTGCCTCCAAAGAACTTCCAGTCATCGTCGCACAGAGTCTCACCTGGAGATACCAACAACTCTTTTCAACAATCCTTTGAACTCGTATTATTTTCTATTTAATCTCTTTTCTGTAAATTATTTGCCTAATTTGTGGACCCCAGTAAGTGCACGTGCCACGTTGATTACACTCTCGTCATGAAACGTTATACTTGGCTGCATAAACAGCTTAACATGCATGCAATTTAAAAGTTAAACTTCCTGGTTAAAGTAGAGTTACGTAGGTGTGCATCCTGAATAAGCGAAGATGGACACGGTGTCGTCATGCAGCACTCACCAGCATTTAAAGAGCACATCCGGAGCATAACCAGCACATTGAATGCCCAGGCACTGCCAACAGTTCTTCGTTCGGGATTCCGCATAGTCGCCTTGTGTTCTTGATTGCATGCTCACTAATAGTCACTATCATGCACCTGACTTGCACACTGAATGACACAGCGTTCTCTGCTTTATGAAATATGTGTACAGAAGGGGGTTCCCCTGGTGTATTCTACGTATCAACGAAGATGTTAAGTGTTAAATAGTGGAAAATGTAAATCATGAATTGATTTTAAATCCTAATTAGAAACCATTTCATTTACGGCGCGATTGCAGCCGAAACATCAATGGTGACAGCATTAACCCAGTTGTATGTGCACCGTGGTTAAGCATCTTAAACTTCAGCGGAGCGTATCTCACATGCAGGTATATAAACAGTACATATAATTATATATGCAGCCCTCGCGGTTCTCAATGAAGCGATGCAGATGTGCAGCAATCCGCATCTGAGGAAGCAACACGAGATGACTGCTATGGTATGTTGGTTCTTTACCCAATACACGCGCACAGCAGACATAATTAATTATATAAAGACAGTGCACAAAGGAAATCCCTCACTGAGTGGGTGTCATCACTCACCTTACAGTCAGCTCTCTTCTTCCATGGAATCTGTGTCCTTATACTTGTAATCAGATTAATAATACGGGTGTACATATAACTCATATGATAAGCGTATTATTAATATTTATTTCATTCATAAGAAAACATCAATTCAATAATTTGGTTCATGAATCAAAACTAAGCCCAGACACACATAAACTGAATGAATGTGTGGACATTTGTGAATAGTAGCTTTTAAAATCGAATTTCAACTAAAATTTAATCCAACAATATTTAAAATGAATCAAGAAGTTAATTAAAAAAATATTCGAAACAAATTTCTCAGGAGAAAGGATTGTGCTTTAATTACACTGCCTAGCAGGTTCTCCTCTTGAATTACTGTACAAGTAATGGGCTATAAAAATATATAAACATATATATATACATGTATATCACTTGATCCAATTGTAACTCTGCCATAATGTTATTGCATATTCTCAGGAATACTTCACAAACGAAATACATTGGTAATGTTATCAATTTCAAAGTCAAAAATAAGATTTAGAATAAGATGTTGGCATAAAACATGCATACATTTCCGGATGCTGGTTTGTGGATTCTCAGCAATTATTGGTGGCAGCATGCAAGCGGGCTCTCATTGGACCTCACGGGCCCTTCATGTTGTCTCCTGGAAAGACCTTTAGTTTGGTAAATATTTGATTATTATATATGTATACATATGTTTCCAAATAAATTATTCTCTCTTGCTATCTCTCTCTCTTAGAGTTTTCCATCAGTCGCACCTTTGCTTCGTTCCTTAGCCTCTTTCATCTCTGTGAAACAATTTGCGATTGTTTCCAATTAAATTCATCAGGTGACCTACTGACCTATTTCTTTGTCAATCTTAGCGTGCTCTTCAAGGGTCAACTTATCCAGTTCAGCCTGAAACAAGAATTCTGCCATTTTGACTGGTCTACTTGACAGCAATACAAGGAACCCATCCTCTCAACATTTTATTGATACTGCGATCTCTACCTTATTACACAGCTAGTTAGGGCAACTCAGAAAGAGAGTAAAATCTCCCTAATTAAGCTCAACCTTCAAAGAGACAAACCTTCCAGCCGAGTCTTTCACTTAGAGAAACACAACCATCGTCGCAGGTCCCTTGCCAGAATACATCCCTACAAAAACACCATTCAACGTCAACAACAACGCGACCAATGTCCTCACCGATACTTGGAATCGGATTCAAAATCAAAGCCACCACCTCCGCCCATCAACTTCGACAAGAGATTCTGCGTTCAGCAGAGAATCGGTGCAGTCAATTATGCAACAAAAATGACAAAATGGAACTCACACTTGCGTCTGATTCGGATTTCTCCAAATTAATGTACAATCTGGGTGTTGTGTCGGGAACTCTGGATTGACACAGAAGTTATATTCACAGTAATTTCAATAATATCCCCAGATAAAACATCAAACACTGCAGTGCATATTGCAATTCCTCAATTGCGTGCAATGGGAGGATGTTCCGTTGTTATAGACCAAAAATAGCGAATTTAATACACAGGCGGCCAGTAGCAAACGAAAACAAAGATAATTGATTACAAAAACTACAACAAAAAAACAAAAGCAAAAGTGCACGTAACCTGTCAATCAAGGAAGCAAACGGCTGAACAGCAAGTGAGGTTCCCAGGATTATAAGTAGGTCGCATTTGGGGAAATCCTGTAAAAAGTTAAGCATGAACTGCACAAGTTGTGATGGGTGAGAAATCAAATCGTCCAAACTAAAAGTCTTAACTACATTTCTTGAAAACGAACTCATTCAAGACTTGATTCTGATTGAAGTTATGACTTGATTCTGATTGAAGTCATGACTTGATTTTGATTGAAGTCATGACTTGATTTTGATTGAAGTCATGACTGAATTTTGATTGAAGTCATGACTTGATTCTGATTGAAGTCATGACTGAATTCTGATTGAAGTCATGACTTGATTCTGATTGAAGTCGTGACTTGATTCTGCTTGAAAGGATGAACACAAACCTTCATCGAGCAGGAGAGGAACCGAAAAGGTAAATTCTCACCAAAGAAGACAATATCTGATGGATGTGAAACAAAAGTACACTGCAGAGAACATTTTTACTGGAGGCAGCACAATAATTATGAAATTCCAATTCAAAAAAAAATAATATCAGAAATTTTGTAAATATTAAAATAATAATCTCCATTCAGTAATTCAGCAAGATGGAGTATTTTGCTCCAACCTGGTTTTACAAGACCTCCGCATTTTTTGTCGGTGCATTTGGGAATTTCGTCCGCGAACACTTTATCTGGAAGTCGTGGGTATTTAGATCGCATGCATGGGAAGTTGCCTCCTACCTTTCACCCATTCCTGACTGAACTGCTTTCTGCAATCAATGCAATGCGCAGTCGCAAATGTCCCATGCGCTTCCACTATCATCTCTTCGGGGATGCCGGCAACCCTCTCCAAGGTATCAATATTCTGAAGAAAACCCTGATCAAGAATGGTAAATAAAGCTTGAAGACTTACTTGAGTGTAATGACGAAGAAGCAATTTTTTTTCATGCAGCAGACGCAAGAAATAGTGGCAAGGCGTAGGCTGAAGACAGCGTCGTGTTTCATTAGCGCAATATTTGCGGGGATGAAATATACCTTAAAAACTCCGGGATACAGTTCCTTGGCTAGGGCATAAAACGGAGCAGGATTTTTCTGCAATTAAGGAGAAGGAGCATATATTTGTTACCCCGGAAAAAACATTCCTACTCGGAAGAAATGGATCTCGAAAATGGCTTGTGGGTTCGGAAGATCATACTTGGCCAGGTTGTCATAGAGACCAGTCCCCGGAGTGCGAAAATCCGGAATACCAGCGGCTAAAGGTTATGAAAACAATTCCAAATTACGGATAAATTTAAATAGAAGACTCACATGTAGAGATACCAGCCCCAGCCATGGTGATGATATTGGTGCATTTACCATCCTGAATGTACTTAATAATGCCGTCATAATTAACTTCAGATAGAAGTTGTTCCACTTTGGGCGCAGATTGAAACAGATTTCCCATTTTGTCCTCCAACATATTAGATAGCCAGTCCGCTGTGACAGTTTAACACATTTTAGTTTTTCGTCACAAATAATGTTCTACACTCACAAGTGGATTGAGCATCCTTGTCGACCAAGTTTGCCTACAAAGAAGAATCACTGAATCAATGTCAAGTCATACCATGATCTGACCCACCATATCCGGAAGTGCCGAAACGCATCTTCAGCTTTT
>KB309537.1:390452-413099 GCA_000328365.1 Capitella teleta
TCAGGTGGATGAAGTGGATGTTTAATTTTTTTACATGAACACATGTAATAATCATAATATGCTTACGTAACTCACCGTCCTATGGGAATTTAACATGGGGAGAAGAATACCTTGCAAGATCACCCTACATGTATTAATTGGTGATGAGAGGGGCCAGGAGGCTGTAAGGCCACCTAGAATATCAGGTGGATGAAGTGGATGTTTAATTTTTTTTCATGAACTCATGTAATAATCATAATATGCTTACGTAACCCACCGTCCTATGGGAATTTAACATGGGGAGAAGATTACCTTACAAGATCACCCTACATGTATTAATTGGTGATGAGAGGGGTCAGGAGGCTGTAAGGCCACCTATAATACCAGGTGGATTAAGTGGATGTTTAATTTTTTTACATGAACTCATGTAATAATCATAATATGCTTACGTAACCCACCGTCCTATGGGAATTTAGCATGGGGAGAAGATTACCTTGCAAGATCACCCTACATGTATTAATTGGTGATGAGAGGGGCCAGGAGGCTGTAAGGCTACTTAGAATATCAGGTGGATGAAGTGGGTGTTTAATCTTTTAACATGAACACATGTAATAATCATAATATGCTTACATAACTCACCGTCCTATGGGAATTTAACATGGCAGGAAGATCATGATTTTTTGGTAATTTATATCACATTGATGTATTTATTTTAATTTTTCTGATAATTATTCATGTATTTTGAATAATATCGACTGCATAGTAATTGTTTAATGCATCAAGATGTTGTGCAATCCTGATATTGATGGTCTGAATTTTTGGGTTTTCCCCTAATTTACATCAACTTCACAGGACGTACTACACCGTCATACAGACGAACTGTATTAAGTATTTTCGGCCGTTATGTTTATTTTCGCGAAACTCACAATTTTTGACTAATTTCAGTTTATTTGCAATGTTTTTCGGTTATTGTTAATTTGTGACAATGTTGTTACGATTTTGTAGAATATTAGAGGCGAGTCGTGCCATATATTTATACCGTCCTGGCGTTCGAAATGCCAGTTCGAGATACCGGGACAGTCTGAATCTCCCCAAAACGACGTTTCCTCTCTCGATGAAAGATGGAGCCGTCACCCCAAGAGAGAAGAGAGTGCGACAGGTAACACACCCCCCTTCCCTTAATCAGAAAAAGTCTCCAGTCACATCTCATATTCATGCTGTAATTATTTATGCAGTAATAGGTGTGTAGGAACTGCTCTGCTACCCATGGGCTTGGGGAGCTAATCCTGATTCCTGTACATACATGATACATCCCCATGACCTCTGAATCTGATCGACATGAATTTGATATCAGTAATTTTTCCTTCCTTAATTATGGTAACTCTTCTTAAAATTAAGCGTTAAATATATTAAGAAATCATTAGTGGACATGCCCGGCTTGTTGCCTTGTTAAGTTTTAGTCCATATGCCCAAATTGAAACCTGGTTGACTGAACTCCAGTTATATTTTACATAATATATATATATATATATAGTATATATAGTATAATATATAATACAATGTATAATACATAATACAATGTATAATATTTAATGCACATAAAAGTTACCTTTTGGCTTAGCAGAGGACATACAAAGAATTAATCATGATTAAATCTCATTCCATATTTTTCTTTTTTCTTTTTTATTTTTTCTTTATTAAATTCACGCAACAATCTTCATGATATATTCACCTTTCGTATGATTCCAAATTCAAAAGATCGAAGATCCTGCGGCTTCTAATGGTACATACATGTATGTACCCTTCAAAACAAGTATCTCAGCTGTTTGTCAACAATTTGACAGCAAAGCAAAAATATGCAATGCAAATCATTGAAGCGTTCTCTTAAAGGTTTAGCACATGATCGAATTCCTTAGCAATCCACTCATGCATCCAGATAAAGGGGGCTTCCCCAAGTTACAATTAATAACATATTTTGTCATTTTACTTCCTGCATGTGACCAACACCCACGGAAACCATAAAGTTCAGTTCGATATCTACTAAACCTAACTAATGTATTACTTATGATTGATATAATATTATTACTACATATGTGATTATTTATAAGTTATAACCTGAAACGTATATTGAAAGTGAACTTTTCCTATTCCTGTTATAATTACCGGTCTGCTTGATGGGAGACCCAGCTCGCAGACACGGGTGATTTGTCCCGGTCTTCATCTGGCTGTTCATCAAATGATTATGAAAAAAGGGGGCAGGCGGAGTTGAACGGGTGACCTCTCGATCTGCCGTTGAATGCTCTACCACTGAGCTATATCCTTAACTGATTTCTATTGCATCCACACAGTATTATATAAGGATGCAAATGACCAGTGATAATAAAGCCATCTGGTCAATATATGCAGATTGGACCAAAAGTAGTCTATCTACTTCATGTTAGAAACAAAACTTTGAAATTTGCTAATATTTCTCCATTATTTCAAACAATAAATATCTGATAAGGATTGACTAGGATACTATGCACCCATTTATGCAAAGAAATCGAATAAAACATTAATTTTGAATGAGGGAGGAACATCTAAATGCGAGTCGTAAGTGATGACGGTGAGAGCTAAATCAGATGAGCCCCGGAACCAACATTGTGGAATGTCATCTGTTGTGTGGCGCTGCAGTACAAATTATCAGTTTGTTTTGATTTTAGTAGATAAACATTAGTGCTACAATCTCAACAACAGCACTCGCAAACAATAGAATAGTTTGTTCATCCTATAATAGTAATTTGAGAAGAATAGTATTGGATGCACGAAGATAATTAATAATGCGTACGATTTAAACGACCCAACGGTACATACTACTCATACATAAATACTGTATATGCAGGATCAATGCCATCTTATACTGTATATGATGCATGAATTGTCCACTGTTTACTTGTTTTAATGTCAGTGCATTGTCTTACATATCTCCTTCATTAGCTCAACACCTGCTGTAGATGTAACGTCAACCCAATTGCCTGCGGGTGCACAGCGACAGTGTGCATTCAGCTCATGAATTAATGAACAATGCAAAGTGCAGACGTTTGGGGTTTTCACTTTCCGTTCTCACTTGTTTACTCTCACTTTATTGAGCTCGAGTCCTATTCTATGACCTTTGACCTCTAAGCCCAGAATATAAGCGCCTTTGAAATGATCTTCTTTTGCAGGCGAGTGGTTTGGATGAGCTTTATGAATGGCAGCGGAACGAGATCCGGAGTAAGAATTTCGTTCTTCACGATGGACCTCCTTACGCCAATGGCAAACCTCACGTTGGGCATGTTCTGAACAAAGTTTGTCCTCAGATTGAAGCGCGATTTCTTCAAAGCTTTTATTTGCAGGTTTTGAAGGACATTACCGTTAAATATAAGATTCTCACTGGTCATAAAGTACATTACATCCCAGGATGGGACTGTCACGGCGTTCCCATCGAGCAGAAAGCCCTAGCTGACCTTAGGGTGGACAATACAAAACTCACGCCCCTGGACATTCGTAACACTGGTCAGTTTGGCTGGCATTCGATAGGTTGAAGTTTTATTCTGGGCCTATTTTTCTGATTTTTTTTAGCGAGGAAATTTGCTACAAAAGTGATCAAGGATCAGAAGACAGCTTTTCAAAGTTGGGCCATAACGGGCGATTGGAAGAAACCTTACGTCACGTTTGATGGTCATTATGAAGCCAAGCAGCTCAAAGTTTTCTTTGAAATGTACAAAAAGGTGCGATCTTTGAGTGTGTGAAATCTGTACTTTTCACTTGGTGGGATTTTTGTCTTTGCAGGGAATGATTTACCAAGATTTCATGCCAGTGCACTGGTCTCCATCTTCAGGGCAAGTTCTCCCTTTGAATGAGATTCTCTATGCATGAGATTGGATGAGATTCCCTTTGCATGTGCTTTCCTTTGAATGAGATTCCCTTTGCATGAGATTGGATGAGATTCCCTTTGCATGAGATTGGATGAGATTCCCTTTGCATGAGATTGGATGAGGTTCTCTTGCATGAGATTTCCTTTGAATGAGATTCCCTGTGAATGAGATTCCCTTTTCATGAGATGCATGAAATTCCCTTTTCATGAGATTCCCTTTTCATGAGATTCCCTTTTCATGAGATGCATGAGATTCCCTTTTCATGAGATTCCTTTGCATGAGATTGCATGATATTCCCTTTACATGAGATGCATAAAATTCCCTTTGCATGAGATTCCCTTTGAATGAGGCTTCCTTTGAATGAGATTCCCTTTGAATGATCTTCTTTCATGCAAAACAGGACAGCCCTGGCAGAGGCAGAACTTGAATACAATGAGAAGCACGTCAGCACATCGCTCTACGTCAAATTCCCACTGCAACGTCTCCCTGATGCTTTATGGAATGCCCTAGGGAAAGATGATGAACCCTTTGCACTTATATGGACCACAACCCCTTGGACGTTGCCTAGCAACCAGGCCATCTGCTATGGAGAAGGCATCAAGTGAGACATGCTTATTGATGAAACGGTTCTCTCACTTTCATTTTCAGATATTGTTTTGTGCATAACCCCAAAACAATGGAAGCGTACCTCATCTCAGTTGACTTTTTCGAACAACTCAAATCGCTACTCAGAGTTGATTTGACGATTTTATGCACAATGGATGGTGAGTTCAGTGCATAGCAATGTCACTATTTTACACCCTTGCTTCAGGCTCTGAACTAAGCGGAACAGTTTATCGCCACCCATTGCTGTCAAAATCTGTACAGAAGCTTCTACCAGCACGTCATGTAACGGTTGCCAAGGGAACCGGCTTAGTACACACGGCTCCGGCTCATGGCACGGAAGATTTCCAAGTTGCCGTTAATCATGATATTCCCATTGTAAGGATTCTTCAATCAATGCTTTTATCAGACCTTGTCTCTTTTAGAAATGTTTAGTAGATGAAGAGGGAAAATTCACAGCTGACGCTGGCTCATCTCTCGCAGGGAAGTTTGTTTTAGATGAAGGCAGCCAGACAGGTGAGAAGGTTGTGGCTGCATCTTCGTTCGTCCATAATTGAGTTCATCTTCAGTGATGTCCCTCATGCATGAACAAATATTACACCGTGAGGAGTTCACGCACAGTTACCCATACGATTGGAGGACCAAGCAGCCCGTGATTCTGCGTGCCAGCAAGCAGTGGTTCGTCAACACCAGCGACAACCAAGAGGCAGCAATTGTGCGTCTTGATGATTGTAACTTCATTATTAAAGTCTGTGTTGTGCAGGATGCTCTCAAAGAAGTCGATGTGCTGCCGTCGTACTATGCTAACTCCATGCAAACGATGCTTAAATCGCGTTCATACTGGTGCATCTCCAGGCAGAGATCCTGGGGTGTTCCCATCCCGTTCTTCTACAATGCGGAAACTGGGAAACCTCTGCTAGCGGAGTAAGTTTGTAGCAAATTAATAATACTACACGTTTGGTATTTCTAGGAATTCAGCTAATCCTACTCCTGAAATTGCTCAGGAGCTTAATTATATTTTCATGAGAAATGCAATATTATTGAGGCTAATTAAGTGATTCAGATCATGCAACATTGTATACTTCAATATTCATAGGTTAGAAGACAATTTTGAACAAAGGCTTTGAAACAGAAAAAGACTTCACTTTTTGAGAACATGAGTTACACTGTTTATGAGTCACGATCAGAAAAGTAAACAAGTGAAAAAATGAAACTTAGAAGTGAAAGTAATCTGAAATCTTTTAAAACCTTTTAAAACCACTGATTTTGAAAACAGTTGATTTTCCCTATGAATTAGCACTATTGATCCATATACAGGACCGCTCACTTTCAGAGCATCGCCCGCACGATTTATTTCTCTCGTACCTCAACTCATCCCAAGCGTTGAGTGGCGCAAGAGAGCATTCAGGCGCCTCAAACGTGAACTGTGCAAAAAGCCACATTCTGCAATTCGATGTCCAGTGTTTTTAACCTTTTTTATTTGCTCATTAATGGTGTTTTCCCAGGGCCTGGATTCAGCACATCAGCTCTCTGGTTGAGCAGCATGGCTCTAATTGTTGGTGGTCTAAATCTGACGCTGAACTTCTGCCCAAGCACATCATTGAGCAGGTACGCCTGACTGCTGCATGTCATTACCTCATGATGTCACCTCCAGTGCGGTGGAGATCCGTCCGCTGCTTACACAAAAGAGACTGATGTCCTCGATATCTGGTTTGACAGTGGAGCATCCTGGGCGTCTGTGTTGCAAGGTGAGCTTCTCTCTTCCATTACGGGAATTCCTTGTGGATGGAATTTGGCATTATGATATTTATGATATTTATGATATTTATGATGATTTCACAGATTGTGATGGTGTTGCGGACGTCTACTTGGAAGGTCTTGATCAGCTGGGCGGATGGTTCCAGTCGTCTCTCATCACTTCTCTGGTCTGCCGTGGTCACGCGCCATACAAGTGAGTTGCTTCCGACGTTCCTCTCATTAGTGCTCACTAGTGCTCATTTGTACATACTAGTAGATTGATGACTGTGATCTTTAAATAGGATCCCTGTTCATTTTGGAATTTTTGATTCTATGGGCTTTTGTGAGTGACGAGAGATGAATTTTGAAAAATTTGGTTGACTGTGAATGATATTCAAGACAGATTAAAATACAGTAAAACCTCGATGTGTCGAAGTTCGTGGGGTTAGCTCAAATACTTCGACTCAAGGATACTTCGACGGACAGATCGAGGCCGTTATGATATGACCGTTATGATTCCAAACCGTGCTCTGACGTTATGATTAACAGCATGCGTTATGAACTCATAAACTATGAACGGTGATCTCATGACTTAAGAGAAATCTAGACCAAAGAAATAATTATAGGAGAAATTGAGATTGAAACTTTTAATTAACAAATATTTATCAACGTGTAGATCTAAGACTGGATTTCTCTAGCTTCGAATGGGTGCGGTCTTTTGTCAGCAATTTATTAAATACCATCACAAGCACACCAACAACAATGCCTTAGTCGATATCCACGGTCTATTGATTTTAGGAGTCAGCCAAGCTCTGGTCGCGGTTTTTTGTCGGTCATTCATTAAAGATCATCACAAATACACCAACAACAATGCCTTATAGCTTAGTTGAGATCCACGGTCCGTTGATCTTTGGAGTCAGCCAATCAAAGCTCTGGTCGTGGCTTAAACAGAGGAGAGATAAAGGCTGCCGACTGCTTTGTGGGGACGGGGATGTTTTGATGCTTTGTAAACAACTGACTATATCTCTCTCTTTGAAGTTACCAAACTGAGAAACATGCTCATTGAATTTTTCGATTTCAAGCTACAGATCGAAAATATGTCTCGGGGACACAGAAAACACTTCGACACAAGGATAAATTTGAGAATGAGACGTTCGAGGGACGGATGCTAATGCTAATAGTAAAGTATAGGAGAATCGTCGGGACTTCGAAAACACTTCGACACAGGGAGACATTCGAGGGACGGACGTTTGACACATCGAGGTTTTACTGTACGAATTTCTTGTTCAGGCAGAATAGCATGAAACGAGATGAGTGGAGATTTCTTTTATGAGAATTCCTGAAAGATCTGCTCACTCGATGGCTCCCATTGTTAATTAACAAAAGGAGAGTTACTTATGTCACATCACTACAGTCTGAAATCGAACGTGAGAAGAAAACGAGGTTTTAAACCTCTCAAATTTGATGTATCAAGGAATTGTCCCACAGCAAGCGTATTGTCTAAAAATATGTCAGTCAAAAGGCATATAATTTGTCTTTTGGGATGCATCCTCTTGTCATCCGCTATTAATACAAAACAATCAGAGGTCCTCTTTATTGAAAAGCTATCTGGATTTTCCTGTTGAGGCGGATGAGTTAATGATACATGTACTCACTTTATTCGTATCCAACGACACTCCATTACCATATTCCTTGCGAACTGCTGTCTTTGAGGAGATAAATGTCTTTACCCATATATAGGGCGTTCCTATTACATGTACCTATTAATCCTATCGGTTGCTTGGATTAAATTACCAAATCGTCCGCGGTCAGTACTTTGACCTCTGATCTTCAATGGCAGCTGCAGAAATCTCGCTTCATTGAGATAACGCTGCTGGTATAAGAGGACACGTTGCATCATATTGCTCATAAAGACATAAGTTTTCATCTGCTTCAGCGCCTCGTTAAACCAGATTACCGTCTTTGTCATCATCGTTTGCGGTGGACAAACTTACACAAAGGTCATAAAATGTGCAACATGTCTCATCGGTTGCAATAGATCTGCATTGGCTGCCTGTTACTCAGAGAATTAAATACAAAACTGCTGGCTTTCGCGTGTATGCATGGCACTCAGGTGTCTGTGGGATCCGCTGCACAGGGCAACGCGGTCTCTCCGCTCATCTGAGCTACACTCTATACTAAGCGTCCAGAGCTTCACTTGCTCAGTTCTGAACAGAGCATTTGAGATGCCGGTGAATTATGGAACGCACTGCTAGGCGGGCTGCGATGAGCGTAGTCGATATCTGTTTTTCAATAACTATTGAAAACTTTTCTTTTTTATTTGAATATTTTACCAGATTTTATGACTATTGCTCAGCGTTCAGAGCACCTGATAATGTGATTTTAAGTTTTATAAAATGAAATAAAATTTTATTCTGACTTCCACGGAAACACTTCTCAATACACAAAATTCATTTGAAAAACAGTTTGATTTTCTCTTTGAGTTGAATTGAATTTGAGTTCAATTATTTATTCTGCTTTGGTTGACATCCGATTTTCCTTGAATTAAATGGCCAGAAAATTTGTGGCAAAAATGTCTTGAACCAGCGCATCATTGGATGATTAAGCCAATATTTGGATTTTAGAACGCTTATTTGCAAATGTACTAGCGATGGGTGACATGTATATCTAATAACCAAAGCATATATCGACCTCTCTCTGTGTACGTCATGAATGCCAAGTACGTGTATGATTATGTCCAACTCTAGCTATTCTGCCACGTAAACCAAAATATCCGAAATATTTGGCCGACGATATCCGGATCTTTATGAGACGCGTAGGAATACATAAGTGTTGTTGTTTTTGTCCCCTGGGATTTGTTTATCAAGAGGCATTCAATTAAAATTGAAACCCCAATATCGTTTCCCCGAACACCACTCCAACGTATTGCAGAGTTAGGAAATTAATGTCCACAATCTGTAACCTGGTGAAATATATCAATTGTTCTCACAGGTGGTAATTGTTGCACAGCATTAGTTGCTCTGTATGTGTTATTATTTCGCGCCTTAATTACGCGGATATAAAAGGATTGCTTCCCATTTCCGAAAAACGGAATCATAATCAAATGAACAGATGGTTGTTTTGGGCCTCAAGGAGGAGTTAAATATTTCATTCATTTTCATATCAGAAGAGACAAAGGGGGGAGGAAACAGCCACAGGAGGTGTACATATACACACAACTCGCGAATATGCATTCTCGCATTTCAGCCCTGTAATTAAATAGCCACTGGCTGTGTGTGGAGGTGTACATATGTGTCAAGTGCGGTTGTCTAAACTGTTCTTATATCCCGAGCACATTAACTTGTTTGTTGTGATGTTATGTGGCGAGTGGCACGTCTTGTTTGTTGATCTCGTAATTATGTAATAGCACCCACGTCGTACCTGCAACTCCTTCAATCAAACGCATCACCTTCGACGATGCAAGTTCATAACTTCTTCATTCGCAAATGTGGAGAACTTTCTGCCATCGTTGCATATGCAGATGTGCTTACTCCAAACCAAACACTATAGCTCCCTGTGTTAATATGCGCTTGTAAGAGAGACATATCACTCTCGATTAATCACATTACTCACCCGCGGTGGTTGCACCCCAGAATACTAGTATAAGAAAAGCGAAATCGCACGCAATCGGCTAAGAATGCCATTTCCTGCGATGCTCCCCGAATAAAAAACAACCCCAAATCAACCCAAAAACATGAAAATAAGTCACAGATTGCAGCGTTGGAGTAAGTGCTACAGGAAAGCCCTGTCAAGGCAGAAGACGTCGGTGTGTTGCCTGTTGGGGTCATGCGAAGGTCATGCGAAGGTCATCTTGAGGAGCGCCATCTTTTATTTCTCTTCTGAAAGGTCAGCGAACAAACAACCGGAAGAGACAATTTTTCATTGTTTTCGTGTCACATTCTGTTGCTTCAAAAACAGCGTCGACATTTATGCTTAAATTGGCGCTTGTGTTACATACGCGTTGCGGAAGGATGCGGGGCTAATCCACGGCGCAATTGATGCACATTTCTATTTTAAAGTTGCACTCAAATCCAACAGTCGAAGCTGGCACTAAACTCGCTCGGATATTTTGAGTGTGGGGGCATTGCAATATTGCCTCTGGTTATCCCCCCCCCCGCCCCCCTTATCACCCTGAAATATTCCTTGTATACACACACGCGTATCTCAATGCATAGATTTCGCGGAGATGTTTGGTGAATAGGTTAAAGGGAGGGAGAACTGGTTAAAAATGGACTTTGAGTCGTTATTTGATGCACCAAAAATGATTCCTATGCCTGGCCCACACAAGAAATATCATCGCTAACGATTTCGCGGGAGATATATTGCTAACTAGGCGTGACGTCATGAGCTGTGATGAAACACCGAGTTCCCCATCTTTTACAATGGGCCTCGTCATATCAGCGTGTCCTGCGACTAAACCCCTGGATATTTTTTTATTTTCTTTTCGGAAAAAAATATTTTTCGCTATTTTTCTTATTTTAACAAGCGATTTTCTAGGACACCTACCATGTTTCTCATCCTGAAACAGTAAAAAGGTCAGCCAGAGTGCACCACGCATGCGCTTTCGTTTCGGAAACAACAGAGATGTCCTTTTATGGCGAAGATGCTCTGCTCTGATTGGCTGAAATCGATAGCTTCACGAGGGGAACAGAACCAATCAGCCATCAGCCAAACCAAGCCATCAGCTGACGTTTGCCTCCTATACTTCGCAATGGAAGCCATTCTCCCATAGGCGCAATGCTAACCCCGATATTCGGAATGCATTATTTCCTTACGCTTGCATCCAGGCATGGTGTTTTTGGCACGGAATGCTATCAATTGGTGCTATGAGTCAATAGAACGTCACTTAAAATTTAGTTCCCCATCCCTTTAAGCGGTTTCGTTGGGATTTGTTTGTAATATTTGTTGGTTACTTGATGGGCGGTTGGGGGGGACATGCAAGACCCACTTCGACGATTCCGATGTTCCGAAGTTCATTGAGCAGAATTCCGTTCAGTTTGCGATCGGATTTCAACTCAATTGAAAATTCTTATAATTCCAAATGGTGCTTTAATTAATTGTAGTTGATAATATCGGCTGTCGGCATGGTTCAGGGGTCAAATTTAAACACCAGTCACTCCTGTTCCAACTTCCAGCACGACTTCGCCAACGACTGTGCGTGTCTGCCGAATATGTTGTTTGGTGCATTCTCTGTGCTGTTTGCATGTCTGAGCGCAACCAAGATTCGCGGATAAATTGTCAATGAACTGCTGAGAACTCTCTCTTCTGGACGGGATGTGAGACCGAAGATTCCTGATGCATTCTGGGAGGACGACGTCACCCTGCTTCTTATCATTCGTGTCATGCGTGTAGTTCGTTGGTGACATTCAATTCCTTGTAATGCTATACATGAAATAGAAATATCCATGCTTACTCAACGGACGATATACGCGAGCATTCTGTGTGATCTCTTTCTTCAGTCTTTGTTCATACAATTGAAGTTTATGTTCCGGAGTCTGAAATTATCCGCTTGAAACCCAGACGTGATTATCGTTACCTGTACCCTCGCGGCGTCTCGCGTGATGTTCTCTTCTGTGATCGCAATGTCACGCTTGACGTCATTGCGTAATCGGTGCATTCACAGCTGAAGATTGTGGGAGTCTGTTCTGTAAATAAGTATGCTTATTTGGAAGCACTGTTGCAATAGTTCCTTCCCTATTCGCCCTCACGGAAGAGCTCCACTCGGCAGTTCCAAAAGTGTTGGCAGTCGCCATCATTGCGCAATGTTTTGCTTCTCTCAAACATTGCTCATCTTCTTTTTCTGTTTTCTGGGTTTTCTGATTTTACAGATTAAAAAAAAAAATCTATATGTTGCTTTGTTTGTCTGTGTGTATGTTTTTGATTTATTGATTGATCCATCAGAATATTTGCCATAACTGTATTTATGAATTACAAGTGTGATGTGTGCAAGAACACATGTAGTAATATTAAAGCTGGCATTCTCAACCGCACAAAGTTTATTTTTGACCCAATTTGTTTGCTCTTAACTGCGTTCGTGGGCGGCAGATTTTGATGCATTGTAATTAATTGCATTGTATTAGTAATTATGTTATTAATCTGATTCTGGGCTAATTAATTGTACGTTTTTATTTGTGTAATTGTGGCATTGTATGAATGGCTGTGTTTGTGTGGTGAACATTTCGATTAGAACGATCTTCACTTGCAGAGTTTCCTATCATCCAACTTTCATCTCTGTTCGCTGTTATCTTTACTACGAATAATAAACTTTAAACAATAAATTGTTGCAATGAAGAAAATAAAGTTTTGGCAATTTTAACATGAATTCAATTCCTCGTTTGAGTTTATAGGAGCATGAGTAATTAATTGTGATTCCTGAGTTAATTTTTTAGAGCTTTGAAAATAGATACACATGGAAGGTTTGAAGGAAGAGGGAGTTGTATTTAGAGAGTCGGGGTCGTCTGGTAGCGTATATGAGTTAGAGAAGGTGAAGAATGTCATGAGATTTGGATGAAGACCTTTGTGAATTGTATACATGGTAATGCCAATGATATAAATGTAGAGGGTGTTGATGGGCATGGTGTCGAGTTCACGAAAAAAGAGGAGTGGATAGGGTTGCCACTAGACTAGAAAGGCGCTCTCAAAACTGAAAACAAGACGCCAAATGTGTCCCGGGTTTGCATGTCTGCTCCAAAGATGCCAGCTCAGATCTCATTGGCAATTACCCCGAAAACGAATCTTTTTATTCCTGTGTTTTCCATGTGTCAAGTGCATCATAATACGGGCAAACCGGCTGATATATTGCCGGAATCAATTCTTCTTTCGTCACTTGCTGTGCTTGGATTCGTGTCTGCATACGCATGCGGTTACCAGCCAGCAACAATGGCGCCTCCTGCTCTTCTCAGCACAATGTGCTTTTGAAATGCTGCTCCCTTTCTTCTGCTGCTGCTGCTGGCATGCGGTCGACGCCACGCGAATTCGCCATCCGCCTTTCTTCTTGGCGCCAAAAACCAGCGTCTCAGGTGTTCCGAGGAACGTCTTCCTATCACGCCGCAATCACGCGCTCACCGTCACACACACACACACACACACACACACACACACACACACACACACGCACACGCACACGCACACACACACACATCATGACGCACTCATAAATCACAAAAACAGAAGCTAAGATTTCATGTATAATTCTGCGACGCTTTCTGTCGTTTTTTTCTGAATTCCGAATTTTCTTTGGCTCCTCTTTTTTCATCTCACCGAGACGGAGTTTTCCCTTTTAGTTCTGGTAATTTATTCATGTCGATGACGCGCAATTGTCATCCATCAACGCCATTATCGTCTCTGGGAAGAAGAAGAAGAAACTCAGTTCGAAGAGGGCGACCAAAGAAACAGCAGCTCGCTCTCGAAATTTCCCCACGAGGCAATAAACCGGACAAGACACGAGTAATGCTCATGGTTATTGGCCAATAATTTTCGTGGCTCAAATGTATAGGAGACTAATGGACTATTCTAGGTGATTCTCCAAGAGCTATAAATTATAGTGATGCATAGATGTATTTTATGACCAGCTTAGGGCTTCTTAACACCTACTATTGATGGTACCCCAAGTTGCTTCAAGTCAGGAACCAGCTGAGCATTACGACTATTGTAGCAGTTCTCACCAATAGCAAAGCAAATGGTCGTTGTTATTAGGTTCTCGCTTCTCGCTTATGCCAGCGAGTCTACCTTTTTGATGAGCCACCCCGACCCTTGTGCTTTACTGCTGCAGTACTTTCTTCTTCGTCGTGCATTTAGTGAAACATGAAGCCATGCAAGAACCGAGAAGCTCCCCCGAGTAATGTGGCTGTCCAATTGCACGTCAAGGCATAGATATTGTGCAGGTTAGCTTTTTATACCAGATCGGACGTGACCCATGCAAGGTGTCCCATCTCGTTACCTTTTCTTTATTTCTCAACATGGAAAGATACAATATTGGGCTGTATGGTACATGATGTAACAAGCGAGCATCGATCCATATCTGTGTTCTTTCCACTGGAGTTTTAATTTTGATCGCCTTTAAAACCGGCGCTTGCCTCGTGAGCACTATTTTATGGCCAATGCAATAATGGGCAGTCGACTGGCAATATACAGCTCATGGTTCATTTACTTCTATCTATTATAATATGCTCACCTAATTTGTGCACTGAGTACATGTAGTTAATTAATTTCCTTAATTTTAATAATTCAATTAATTAATTTAATTGATTCCCTTTCTATTATCTGCTGAATCGACCATTCCACATTGTACATCTGCCTCGATATCTTTTGTGTACAACGATCCCGTCCGAAGCAACCCCCTTTGCACGTTCCCTCCTCCCCCTCCTCCTCCTCGCAGGCTTACCCTTCAGAACCTCACCATTGCGTCATCATAAGAGTTCCCATACAAACACTTGTACACACGACCTTGTTCCCGATAATTTAAGCCAATAGGATACGTCGTGTATTGTAAATAAGGTGCTTAGTCTGTCCTTGCCTGGGTCTTATACATAAACTGATCAATGACTCCTCCTCTCTTGAGATGAAAGCAGGTCACATGTATTCCGAATCCAGGATAACATTACTGAGAACACGCAGAGCGGATTTAATGAAAACATTGTTTTGTTTTGATCATAGATTTATTGAGTTCAATTCACGCAAATGGGCCAAGACGCCCGACATCCATTACGCTGCCATTCTTCGTGTTACATTGCCAAGCAAAGATGTTTTCTCTGCACTTAGTTTTAGCACTTATCTTAAAGAACCAATAATTTCAAATGTAAGTCTTGTCAAGATAATAATACTCATGTACTAGGAACAGCACCCCCCCCCCCCCGCAAGTGCGTGCAGTTTACGCCACCTATATATACTACGTACATCGTAATTTAATAATTGCACTAATGACATGTGTTTCATACAACTTATGAGTGTAGGTTACGGCATGACCAATCACGGCACTCGCAGATGACACGTGATGCGTCTCCCACGTGCATAATACTTCTATCAACACACACAGAACCGCACAACTGTACATTCATCTATAACACGGATTCATGAAATCGCGTTGACGGCCGTGTCCGCCGCCGTTGCTTGTGAGGTCACTGGGTGCACCTTGTGCCTGGTGCATGGCATCATGCGGTAGAAGTGCTGTCGGTACACGGACATGCGGAACGCGTAGACCAGCGGGTTCAGAGCGGAGTTGAGCAGCGCGGGGAAGGTGGCGGCCGCGCGAAGAGCCGTCACCATCGGGGTCAGCAGCACGGGGGTGAAGCTGACCTGGTACAGGATGAGCGTCACCATTGGCAACCAGCACAGATAGAAGGCGGCGAAGACGATCAGTCCTGTCTTGATCAGCTTCATCTCCTTCTGCATGCGCGTCGGTTTCTTCTGGCCTCCGGCCTCCTGCACCTGCGGGGGTTCGGACAGCGCCTGTTGCCGAGCCACGCGCAGGATGATCACGTACATGATGATCATGGCGACGCTGATGCCGAAGAAGAACGGCAGCAAGTAGAAGCGCAGCGCTTCCACCTTCAGAACCAAGATGAGTTCGCAGTCCGTGACTGGAAGCTCGTGCCATTCGTTGTGGTAGGCCATTGTGACAGCGGCCAGGGAGACCGGCCACAGCCACACCACCACCGCAGACAGCACGTAGCGTTTGCTGGTCATGCTGGCCTGGTAGTGCAAGGGATGCAGGATGGCGGAGAGGCGGTCGTAGGTCATGGCGAGGAGGCTGGTGATGGAGCCGCTCATCGAGAAGAGCAGACTGGCGTAGCGGAAGGTGCAAAGGGTCATGTTGCCGAGCACCTGTGGCTTCAAGAACATGACGATGTGCATGGGCATCCAGAGGCCGACGGAGAAGTCCGCGACTGCCATCTGGATTATGTAATAGTTAGAGATGGTGCGCAGGGATTCTTTATGCACGAATGCTGCGAGTAGGGTGCCATTTGTGAAGCAGATGAAGAGAAACAGCACGGCCTCCGTGAAGCAGGCGAATATCACGAATCCCTGGCTGACCAGCTGCTCGATGCTGAAATCGTCGTTTGACGCCGATGTGGTCGGGGCTTCTGCTGTGCTCACTTCGTCCATCTCGCCGCTGACGACGTTTGCTTATGCATGTGCTCGCATTTATAGCAGAGCTCCAACGAAGCAGCGACGCCGTTCTCTGAGTTTGATCAATGCCACGCAATTAGCCAGGTGGCGGGAGACACAAATTGTTTATTAACATCGGTGTGTTCCATGTCATCGCGCCATTTCCTCTCGTTTAGTGCAAGTGATCGTGACTGATTGCCCAAATTCACCCGCACAAGCGGCATGTACATGTTTAATTACCATTATTAATATTGATTATAATAATATCGTATCTCTTAATTACTATTTTTTACCCTAAAGGAAGCTAATTGTGCACGGTTTTGTTGTGGACGAAGACGGCTGCAAAATGTCGAAATCGGTTGGCAATGTCATCGACCCCCAAGCGGTGATCAATGGCACAAAGGTGAAATCATACCCTGACCAATGGTCAACATTTAGACGGTCATTGCACAGGTGACCGATGGAAAGGTCAAGCAGCCTGCCTATGGAGTGGACGTCATGCGCTGGTGGGCAGCCCAGTCCGGTCTGGACGCCCAGGTGGGCATTGGCAGCTCCGTTCTCACACGCTGCCACGAGCAAGTATTCAAGGTTAGGGGAAACCATGCTAAATTACTAAAAAGTAGGATAGATTCAGCCATAATAATTATATTTTTTATACTAACCCAGCCTTGACCTCTCTTCTTTTTGTTTGCGCAGATGAGGAAGAATTTTCGCTATTTGATGGGCAACCTAGCGGACTTTGACGTGGAGACCGATCGCGTCCCTTACGATAACCTTCTGCCGCAGGACAAGTACATGCTGCACCAACTGGCTCAGCTCTGCTCTGAGGTATGACGCGACACGCAGTGACCTCTAACCTCTCCCCAGTGTAATGATCCAATCAAATGAGCGTCATTTAGGCTGAGACGAATCAATTATCCGCACAGATCGCAGCAGATTTGAGATGAAGTTGTCAAGACCTTTATTCATCCTTACATTGAAATTTTCCTTGTCGTTCAGGTGACGGCTGACTACGAGTCGTTCAAGTACAACCACGTGCTGCACTGCCTCGAGACTTTCAGCAATTCTCAGATATCTTCGTTCTACTCCAATATCACCAAGGACAGGTTCGTTCTCACCTCATCTTCCACCCTAAATTCACCGTGAATTCAACTACCATGCAATATCTGCCTGTTACCATGGTTACAGTGCGTCCATGGCCAAATGTGAGAGCTGAGCATCTTGTTATTTATTTGCTATTCACATCATCCTGAATGCTTTCCCGTTCAGATGTCTCCTTGCAACCGTTTGTTGTGTTTCTGAGAGGCAGAGTCTGTTGCCCATGAACATAATGACCTGTGGTTGTATTGACTTCAAGGTGCCATGACGAGCACACTTCCATGACACGCATGCAAACCCACATTCCCCCCTCCCAGAAGTGTGTCATTTCTGCTCTTTCTTTGCACAGACTTTACTGTAACCCCGCTGAACACCCTCTGAGGAGAGCATGCCAGACCGTGCAGTACGAATTGCTCTCAGCCATGACCTGCTTCCTCGCTCCAATACTGCCTCACTTGGCGGAGGAGGTCTTTCAGCACCCTCCCTTCCTACCTGGTACTCATTCTTGCTTATCATCCATGCAATGTTGAAAGATTTATATTCTTCAGTGGAGAATAGCATCTTTAAGACATCGTGGTATGAAGCTGATGCCCAATGGTCAGACGCTGAAGTGGAAGCGGTGATATCGTCCGCTTTTTGCGTCAGGGATCGCTTCAACAATCTCATCACCACGGAGAGTCCTGTCCAGTTCCATGTCATCATTTCTGCTAAGCCACGCCTTTTTGAACACCTCAGGGTGTGTTTTTCTTTGAATTTCCAAGAATACGTCGTCACATGACGTTAATATTCGCAGGTTCTCCAGCCAGAGTTGACGTCATCGTCGTCTGCTCTTTGCGAGATTCTTCAGAGCTCCTACGTGACGCTTCTGTCACGGTTGCCCGTCGCGGTGCCTGACGAGGCCAACGTCGTTGATGGTCTCTGCGTGCACAAAGACAGCGGTGGGGCTATGGGCTGAATTTGAAGACTGATCTTTCAACTTTGACCTCTTTCAGATGGGTCAGAGGTCAAGGACGCTTTCTCTCTCGTTGTGATCCCCTCCGAGGACTATCCCTGCGACAGATGTCGTTTGCACACGGCACGGCGGAGACGAGAATTGTGCGAGCGATGTTCGGAATTGATGTTGGATGGATGGGAGAAATGATTGGTATCTATTCGTTGATTTCAATAAAGTTATTGCATGAATTGAATTTCGTCCTAATTCCTTTATGTTTCAATTGCAATGGCCAACATTTAAGCGATGTTTGAAAGAGCTATTCGGAAAACTACCTATTTAAAGAAAAGGAAAAGTACTAGCTGTTCTGGGAATAAACCTCATTTATACAAATGTGCGCTGATTGCCCTCAAATGAACACAGCATTGCCTGTGCACAAATTTGCACCTCTGCATGCATCTATTGATGAATAAAACATACCCATTCTATCGTCACTGTTTGTCTTGGACCAACGAGGAAAAGTAGGGCACAAATAAGCTACAATATTGGAGGCCACCTACACATAAAAGTATATGCCTCCTTGCATGCTGACGTCATCATCTCAGAACTTTTTAATCCGGCCTTGATTCCAGAGAACAGATCTTTGTGGAATTGTAAATTGCTTATGTTATCGGGTTTGCCATTTATCCGATGGTTTCGTGCGGAATCAGGAGATCGGATTAACGAGCTGTGACTGCAATTGGGTTGCAGACAACGACCGCGAAAATCTCACGACGATCTTCGGTATTGATGAAGTTCACATTTTTGAACGGAGAGAAAAGTCTTCATTGAAAACACTAACATAAGGAAAACACTGATTATCGGATTACGAGAATCTCTGCAACTGCTCCTCATATTCGCCGCTTTTAAAACTGCAAGTTTCATCTCTTATAAGATACTCCCACAAAACGCCGCCCTCGCTTTTCTTGCCAATTGTTTGCTGTTATTTTCCTTGTCACACATAAACGTACGTACACGCGTCATTATAAAGTTTAACGCCAAATCAAGTTTTTAATAAAGTAAATAGCTAATGCGGACAAGTTCATTTGCATTGCTTTCTTTGTGTCGTGGTAAACTTCGAAATTACATTCTCTTGCGATATACACGTATACGCACTTTCAAGAGATCTTCACGAATTCTTTCAACCCATGGAGATCATTAGGAAAAAACATTTTTACAAAAATTTCCTATGTTGCTTTAAGACTTTTAATTTTTTTTTTTTTTTTTTTTTTTTTTTTTTTAATTCCTATGTAGCTTTGTATGTTTGTCTTTCTGTCCGTGTCAGATTCTGGTCAACCGTTTCTCCGTAACTGACAATAATTCGTCTTTCATTTTTCACACATCAAGTATGACATCTTTTGGGTATAAGAATCTGTGGATGTCCAAATATAACCATAAACTAATTTACCCTATATCTTGTTTCATAATGGGTAGTTTTGAAATCAAATTACATTAAAATTAAATTTAAATAGCAAACTCAAGGACTACATGAATTGATTTATTACTGATAAAATATTTGCGCAAACCGAATAAAATATATGCCGATGTCTGAGATAAATGATAACATTATGATATTGCAGTAGGATAACCCAATCGGCGCGTGCATCTCAACCCCGCAGCAAAGAGTGCGCGTGTAATTGAGTAATTGTCATCAGTTTATTAGAAGAAATGTGCGTCGTAAATTCATTGGGCTAAAGGGAGGCTGCTTCCGTGCTTCCGTGCGTGTAGAGCAGAGCTTAGGGTCATTTATACGCTCCCATTTCGACCTTGGAGTATTAAAACATTCAACGTGACCTTCATGTATCCAGCGGTCAAGGAAAACTCTTGAGGTCAAGTCATGAAATCGCGTCATGCGTATTAATGTTCTTAGTCACGCGCCTCCAAATGTTGCATAACATCTTATTGTGGTTAACGTGACTGGCACCGCTGAGGCGAATCTATGGCTGTACACATGAGTCACTCTGCACTCTATATTCTGACTAAATCTGTGTGCATATTAGACGCAAACTGAGCAAATCCTAATCATTTAGAGATTCCTGTACCAATACAGCCGATGACAGATGAGCATTATTATTATTATTCTAGGTCGTAAATCCTATCAAGCTTTTAGTCCATCAACTGTAAGTGGTCGCAATTAACCAAGTTTATTGGTGGATGCAGATGGTTCGAGAGGAGACATATTAAGCGACTACAATGCGATTAGTAATCCCATAATATGTAACTAGGGAATTCAGACAAAATCGCCGAGTAGCGATCGAGATCGAGTTTTGATCTGAAAATAATAATTATAATGAGGGAGGAATATAACGTATATAATGTATACTTTAGCACTCGTGTGTTTCACATCAGGTCTGCTAGCGTTTAATTTTACTTTATAAATCTGAAATGTTGATACACATTCTAAAGACACAATCTACCCCACCCATCGAAAGAAAAAATATTTTGACACTTTGGAAAGACTGAACAAATATGCTGTGTCAATTCTTTCATCGATTTCTCAAAATAAAATCAGGTAAATGAGAGTTTGTCAATACACCTCTCTTGAAATCACTTAAGAATCGTTATAAATTTCAGAGCAACGTAAGCAAATATAGCCAAACGAAACACTCAAACATATTGCTGATAAAAAATGAAATCACTTACCAATAGTTCCTTAGTCATTGAGGATATTGCGCAATTTCTTTGGATTGAGAAGCAACGAAATGGACAGTAGCCTCTCGCTCCTGCTGCTGGTCATCTCATCAATTGGACACTCAGCCCATGCTGCTGGTAAGATAACGAAATATAGCCACATGTTATAATTTCTACCATAATTTTACGTGACACCCGGTAAAACCCTAGGAAAACGTGCAACCTTTTAGTACCTGTTGGAGAAAAACGAATTGTTCCTGTAAAGTGATGCGTATCGCAAAATAATGTGGAGACCAGTTGCCATGCAACAGTCAAAGTTGCTCTTCATAACCGATATACATTCCTGATTCATTTCAGTCTGCAATACTGGGCAACGAGTGGGAGACGACTTGGCTGATTTTCCCAACAGCATCGGGAATGCTAGCAAAGGCTTCATGCTGGCTGACACGTCAACTGGGAGTTTGAAATCCGTAGGAGAGATTGGTTGCTATGGATCGATGCAGGTGAGTAGCACCAGTGAGGGACAAGCGCTGATTTGAGCAATGACTTGAGAAGCACCGATCAGGTTTACCATTCGGATTGCTAGTAAATAAAGAAAAGAAGAATTACGAGAACTCGAGAAGCCAGTGTATGCACGGTATCCATCAAAGATAATTAATATGATCAGGTTATACGTATCAATAACATATTATTATGTAATCGCTCAACGCGTGCTTCTATTTCTATAGCATTAGAGAAATTCCCTTTGGCCAAATATTTCACTTTCACTTTACCTTCTGTTTATAGCATTGTCACGAAACATTAAAAAATAAAATAATAAAAATGGACGGATTTTGATTAGAGTCACTCAATAGGAAATGCCCAAGATATTTCGCCGGTCGTTCCCTCTTACACTTGGATTATTCAAATTATATTTTCAGTACTTCGAGATTCGATGTCACAACGACACAGCTCTGCGCGTCGGTTCCATTGAGTTGGACGTGTGGCGTCCAACGGGCTCTTCGTACATGCTGGTTGGCCAGCAAACAGCGTCCTTCACCTGCCCGCCTGGCATTTGTATGTACACCTCACCTTTTAAGTCTCATTTCATTTCATTTATTACATTTAAAACGCATTTTCAGCAATATCAAAGAGCATTCAAATGCGTTGTACAAACAGAGGTAAAAAGGAAAATCATTAAATACTAGAAAATGCAATGTTAAAATAGTAAGTCTTAAGTTGGGCTTTAAAAGCATCAAGCGATTGCTGGTTCTGTAGGTTGGAAGGTAATCGGTTCCAAAGGATGGGTGCTTGATGGGCGAATGTTCGGTAGCCATATGATTGAAGATGAAATTTAGGTACAGACAACAATGTGAAGTTTGATGATCGAAGGGAGCGAGCAGGTGTATAAACATTGATGAGGGAGCAGATATATGGTGGTGCTAAGCCACGCAGGGCTTTAAAAGTAATAACATTAATTTTGAACATTATTCGAAACTTAATGGGTAGCCAATGTAGTTCTTTTAGCAGAGGGAGGGATGGCGAGTGTCTATCTGCACATTTCACTAGGCGGGCTGCACAGTTCTGTATGTGCTGGAGTCTGTCGAT
>KB309537.1:413149-432965 GCA_000328365.1 Capitella teleta
CAAGTTGTCGAGCGGCGTCTTCAGTAATGAAATTTCGGATCTTACGAATCATGTGGAGATGAAAGAATGACTTTTGGCAGATGTTTCTCACTTGATCGGCCATGCTTAACTTGTTATCGAGCACGACTCCAAGATTCCTGACTGATGCACTAGATGTGATTGTCTCTCCAATGATGTTGAACGAAGAGGGTGCGATCTCAGTCAGCGAGGGTTTCGTGATGACAAGTACCTCAGTTTTCTCTTCATTGACTTTGAGAAAGTTGGCAGTCATCCAACGGTGAACTTGGTTGCTACATTCCTGGATGCTTTCTTTCACTAAAGACACTGATGTTGGCGAGCGAACGTTGACTGCAATGTACAGCTGGGTGTCATCAGCGTAGAGGTGGTGGTTCATGCCACAGTTCGAGATGATGTTACTGAGAGGGCGGGTGTACATCGTGAAGAGGATTAAGTGATTTGTATAATTTAACCGGCAGTAGTGTTGTTTCCCTTTCGAATATTAACAACTGTTAAACGCTGTAAAAAGTGCATTAAGGTCACCTGTCGTGTCTCTGTGATTGCAATTTGTTTGGACTGTAACTTTGACAGAATAGTTTCTCAAAACAAATATGGTCGAGACCTTCTCGTACGACTCAAATGCTTCAAATTAATACAGAGTGGGCCAAAAGTAGTCTATCTACTCCATGTTAAAGATCTCAATGGAGCTGCACATTTCTGAGAGTGTTACAAAACAGACCGCAATGTAAAAACCACACAAAGATAAGAGAAATAAATACTTGTATGGTTAGTCTAGCATATCACGCTGCTATTCCTATCATTTTTATTCCAATTTCATCGACGTGGAAGCCAATTTATCACAATTAACAGAGCGTGCTCAACATTCCGCGATATTTCCACTTTTGGTGGCAAACAAGGCCCCGGACCATGGATAAGTTTCATTGAACACATAATTAAGGCAACGCTCTCGTACTATTGTTTTGTTTGAGCTAAAGTGCTATTGCTGTGACAGTAGCACTAATCCTCGACTAATGCTTATCTCCTAAAAAATAAAAACAAAGCAGAGAGTTTGTATTGAAGTGCCATACAAGAGATGACATCCCGTAATGCTCGTTCAGGGGCTCATCTGATTCGGCTCTCTTCGCGGTCACTCGCCACTCGCATTTAAATGTTCCTCTTTCATTCAAAATTGACCTTTTTACTTGATTCCTTTGCATAAATACGCGCAGAATAACATAGTTAATCCATACCAGGTAGTTTGTTGTGGAATAATGTATACATTTTAGTCAATTTTAGAGCTTTGTTTTTAACATGGAGTAGATAGACTACTTTTGGCCCACTCTGTATAACCGATAAAAGCAAAATGTATGCATCTAATGATGTCAGCATGTACGTGCAACGTACAGGTGTTGATCACCAAAGAAAAACCAACTACATGTATAACAATGTTAAATGCACGTTAGGAGAGATTCGATTTGATCTGTTTTTGTTTGATAGAAACGGCTTCATGCATACATGTAGAGAGGGTTTGAGTTGTCAATGATCAGGCAAGAGTCAATGAGGAGACTACAATGAAATGGAATGAGACGAAATGACTTGGGGATGAATAGAGTCGGTACAAAACCAATGCATACTGAAAGATCATACAGTGTCACGCCCTGTCATTTCATTAATCGCTTCAGATAACGAGTCGTATTTATCTCGTGCACATGCACCGAAACAAAATCAATCTATTTTGCTGATTCACATATACATCACGTCACTCATATTCGCAGATTCGACTCAAGCATCCGTGATCATGCATCCTTGGAACCAGATCCCAGTGCGACCCGGAGACAGAATTGGATTGTGAGTGGGGTGTTAGACCTGAATATTACCCTCATGATCGCATTTTTAGCGTGCTAAAGGATGCTGTTATGCTTGTTGCCACGGACGCTGGTATCGACTGCTGTGACCTCTACGAAGATAACGCATTTGCGACACTTCCGGGCAGCACCAATGATTGGACAGGAGGCAGCCTGGTCAGAAAAAGGATAGCCATCCAAGCAGTACTTGGACCTTGTGAGAGTGAAACCAACCATCCCATATACCAATGAACCAATGAGTATTCCAGCCGTACCACCACAATGGGACGACTTGCCATATACAGTGTCCATCAATGAGAGTGTTGCAATTGGCAAGTTTGTGTTTGACGCCAGAGCAAGTGACAAGAATTCAGTGAAATGGAAGCCAAACGGGGACGAAATATTCTATTCTTTGGAGCACCCGGATTTCAACATCGACCCAAGCACAGGTGATCGTTGACCCTCTATCTTTTCCTTATGGGATACAATACAATAGAATATGATACCAACAAACTTTAATATAATTAACAGTATTTCGCAAGCCATACACAAATGATATAATATGTACTTGTGTTGTAAGAGTACAAAACCAATAGTCTGTTGATCTGCAGGCCGTATCACAACCGCCAATTTCCTGGACTACGATACTACTGCTGTGTACTACCTGGACGTCATCGCAAGAGATGGTTCACTGACAGATGGCCAAAGTGCGACTGGAACCTTGACAGTCAGCATCCTTCCTGACAATCTACCCCACACCATCATCAACTTACCTGGCAGTGTCACAGTAGATGCTGAGGCTGCTACAATGGGAACCAAGGTAATAATCAAGGAGTGAACACAGCAAGAATATGTATTTACCTCGTGTAAAAGCTTGAGTGTTTTCTGGAAGCAAGTATCAAAACAAGGGCATGTATCGAATTATCCCATAGAATTCTCCCATAGAGCCTGGAACGTCAGTATGTAGCCTGGTTGACCAACAACGTATGTATGTATAGTATGTATTCTTCACAGAATACGGAACTTTTGCAAGCGTAATACTTCAAAAATATGCAATGCTTGAAGCTTAGAAGAGCGCCGAGCAGCTCAGTCGACAAGAGCACCTGGTTGCAAATGAATGCAGCGGATTGAATTGCAATCAGGTGCTTAGGTCATAAAAAGTGTAACACGGGATAAAAAGAATACACAGGATGGAAAACTCTAGGGGTAAGAGAAGAGGGCCCCAGGTCTAGGCCTCCTTACCAGCGCCCATATTACCCAAGATGGTTGGGATGAGCCTAAATCCATTCAAGTTTGTGCTCATTCAAGAAATTGTGTATTTCTTGCAATAGCACAAACTTGGATTGGCTCAAATACAAGCCTGGTCCCTACTACCCTAGAGCTAGAGTAATTAGGGGCACTTCCGTTATTTCCCGCCAATAATACAAAATCTATGCGCCATTTCATTGCTTTCAAAGGGGTTTATGTTCATCGTTGATCATTATACAGATTTTCAACGTGACCACCAATAAACCCACAAGTGAAAACATGCAATACAGGATCAGCAACCAGAAGCCAAACTTTGGGGCTTTTGCAATTTCAAGTGAAGGTTAGAGTCTGGTGACAATTTAATATATTGTTTACACCATAAGATCTATTCAGGATCAGTATACGCGGCCTTTGATTTAGAGGATTTGACAGAAAAGAACTTTGAGTTGGAGGTGTATGCTTTTGATGATGCATACTCTGATGGCCCGAAGGTTCTGACAGTGCATCTGCTCAACATCCGAGTGCCTCCAGTTTTCATCAATCTACCAGAGAGAGTGAGCATTCCTGAAGATGTGAATATTGCAGCAGGAATTTATCAGGTAAGATGGCTGGACAGGAGTGAACTTTTCTGGCAATTTTATGTTCAGGCCATGGCTTTTGATGATGATAATGATGAATTGACCTACTCCTTCGTTGACATCAAACCTAGTATTGGAATTGACAAGTTCCTCATTGATCCTAGAACAGGTATCAGATCAGTTTGGTAACATGTAAGTGTCCAACATTGAAATCCCTTCAGGACGTATCTCAATCATCGAAAATCCCGGCTTTGATCGTGAGAAAGTTGCAAGTGAATACGTACTGGAGATCTTGGTCCAGGATGGACTGTACTTCAATGTGACAGATTTTCTAGTTGTAAACATCACAGATGTTCCAGAAAATCCTGTCTTTGACCCAGTCATCTATTTTGCAACAATCAATGAAGACCAGGCATGTGTTATATATTTCGTGAATATTTACCATGAATGACACATCGATAAACACCAGGTGAAAAATACCGCAGTCGAGCCGATCATTCTCTCTGCTTATGACCCGGATGGCGATGATCCCAGCACGCTCACATACAGCATTCTCTCTGGCACTGGAATGGAATATTTTAAGATTTTTGGTACGTCAATCAGGATCCGAACTGAAATGGACATTGGTCTGCAGGTGGAGTCTGTCACTTACACTTTCAAAGTACTGTGAGTATTGAGTAGTCGAAAAAAAAACATAATATAATAAATTGCTTCTGTTATTTGGTCGTGGGTAGAGTGACTGACAGTGATGGCTTGACAGACACTGCTCTAGTCAACATAACAGTACTCAATGTGAATGAGCCAATGGTTTATGCTAATCTACCTTCCACCGTAACCCTGGACGCAAGGACAACTCTGAAGGGTACAGAGGTATACATTGATCATGATCTTCGGAGTCGATAATCTACCCCACTGTAGTTCTTCCAAGTGGAAATCCGCGCAAACACGTCCGAGTCATTTGATATGTTAACGTGTGAAGTTGATGACCTTCCATCTCCAAATGATGGCCTGCTCCAAATGGATCCCAACAACGGTAAACCAATTGCATCTGACCATGCATGAAATTTCATTTTCAACATTCAGGCATTTTAACTGTGACAAAAAATTTGAGAGACCACCCAACGGCCTCCTATGAGGTTAGAATGCGCTGTCAAGATCGAGATGGAAAGTATGCTAGTCCAGATCCAGGAATATTGACTGTAGAAATAGTCAACATCAAGGAACCTCCTCAAATCAATAATCTTCCAACCAACATAAACCTACCAGAGAACCTGGCAGAAAAGGTCGATGTTTATAAGGTACCATGAACAGTATACGTCTTTATTCGGTTAGATGAATTGATTTACATTTCAATTGAAATTTGTTATATTTGATCAGTGTACGGTAACCGTCCGAAAGAACAACATTTCTTTTCAGAATGAAAACTGACGAACGATCCCAGTTTATAATTAATTTACTGCAGGTAGAGGCTTCAAATGAAGATCGGGATCCAATAGTGAGGTACAATTTGATCAGTATAACACCAGAAACGAACCAATTCACCTTCAATACCACAAGTGAGTTTTGTGTGAAATAAAAGACAAAACATGCCAACGTGTTTTTCTTCAGCTGGCTTGCTGGAAACCTCATCAAATCCACAGTTTGATTATGAGTCCGTGAACCAATACCAAATAGTCATGACTGCTGAGAATTACTTGTATGAAAGCACCCAAGAAACACTCACAATACGAATACAAGACGTCAATGAGATGCCGCTATTCACAACCTATGAGTACAACATCACTATCAACGAAGGACTGGTATGAAAGCTTGTAAAGAAGGATAATGTCTTATTTTGTTATACATCAGCCGAATGGCACAGTAATCGCTCTGCTGCCAAACGATCTAGACGCTGTGGATCCGGAGGGAGATTCTGTCACATACGCCATAAACCTGGGTCCCTTCTACAGCTACTTTGTGATTTCGAATGATGGAACCGGTGATCAATTGGAGATCAACAAAACCATTGACATTGACGATGGCGGACCTGATGTAATGACATTGGAAGTTATTGCCAAAGACCCGCAAGGCTTGACCAATAAGGCCTTGATCATTATCCATATTCTGGACGTCAATGACAATTCGCCAATCTTTGTGAAACCGCTGTACACAGACACGATTAAGGGTACAACATCTGTACAAGGACACTGGTCTTTAATACACCTTCACTAATTTTCAGAGAACACTCCAGGAGGGTCATCTATTGTCACTGTGCTTGCCACAGATGCTGACCCAGGACTCAATGGCAAAATTACTTACTCAATCAAAGGCAATTACGTAATTGACAAAAATGACCTCGGAGACTTGCTTTTCCAAGTTAGGTTCCTCTCTGTTCAATGCAATTCTTCCAGTGAACAAGTCTTGTTCAGGTTGATTCAGAATCAGGACTCATCACAGTGAAACACCAGGCAGACTTCGAAAGTCATACTTTCATCAAGTTTGAAGTTTTGGCGACAGATGGAGGTGGACGTACTGGATCTGCAGACGTGGAGGTCACGATTGAAGATGTCAACGACTACCGACCAACATTCGTGAAGGACTTCTTCAACTTGGAGGTGCCAGCCAACATCAAAGTGGGCAGTCACGTGGTCACACTGAGAGCCACCGACAATGACTCTGGTCAGTCTTGAATGTATTGACTCAGAGCAGCAAAGTTCAGGACGGTTTTGTTATCTCAGGCCAGCGTGGAAATCTTCGTTACTACTTTTTACCAGCTGACAACAATGACTACTTTGAACTGGATGAAGAATTGGGAAAGATTTACACCGATCAGAACTTGATCACAGATCACAAGTATGTTTTGTATGCATTTGCTGAAGACAAAGGCCTGAAAGTGAAAGACATCAAGCAAACTTCAACGTACAGAAAAACAAAAGCAATTGTAGCTTTCTGTGTTCAAGATGTGACTATTTTCAGAGTTGCTATTGTCCGAGTCGATTCCTATGATCCAAAGAAGTACGTGATTTCGATCTACATGAGTTTGACTCTGCAGGAATTCGATACTCTGGGGCGAGATAACTTCATTCGGGTAAGCAAACTAATGAAATCCCACTTTTTATCGAAAACTCTTCCCTTCCCCAGGATATGAGCACAGTACTCTACCCATGGAGGGTGAAAATAGAAAGCATAGATGAACTTTCATCATCCCAACGTCGTCGTAAAAGGCGTCATACTGATCACGAGTAGAACGATTCAATGCATCCAACAACCGTTCATTCATTATGTTTCACACAGGGGGACAGAACCTTCTCGAATCCGAGTGAACATCTACGCATTGAGAGACAACATTACGGACTCAGTAGCCAATGTGGAGCTTCCGAAAAGCTTTGTCCATCGAGATGATATTCTTCCAAAGCTGAGAAAGAGCATTTATGGTGGGGGTAGAATTTTGCTGAAATCACAAATCAACGAGGAAACCTACTATGCCAATAGGGACGCCACAGTCTGTGTTGGAGACAGGCGACATGCATCAGTATGAGATCGTCAAAGTGGAACCAAAGTATCCGATCTGGATTATCGATACCTTGGAAGGGATCCTCACCCTAACTGGCTGCTGCCTTCTCTTTGTCCTGCTTTGCATTGGAGCAGCCATCTGCTGTTGCTGGAAAAACGGAGTGTGCTGCTTCAAGAAAAGGTAAGTGCCTGAATTTGAACAAGCAGTGGTCCTAAAGTGTATGAGTCATTTAGAGTTCCTACTAAAGCACGCCCCAACAATATTCCTGCCCCAAGCCACATCACTCCAGTCGAAGATACATTCAAGCTGAACTATAAGACCGACAGGCGTCAGAAGGATGTAGCACTTACCTCATACAAAACTGGAAGGTCATCTCCAGAAGATCCTGACAAGTAAGATAGGGTTTTGTTGTTGGTCGGTGTGAAATGGTTGGTTGAATTTTATAGGTGGGCCGGGCCTCGTCCTGTGAGCACTTCTTCCATCCACACCAAGATTGTGCCAAGGGGATATGGGAATCCTAACTTTCGCTACTGATTCGTATATTCAGTTTCGTCACTTCCGCTCCTCGCTACCCTGTACTACAATTATGTAACCTGCCTGCTTCTCGTTCTCGATCAGCACTTTTCATTATCTACATGCTTAAACGTTGGACTGTCAACTCCTTTCAGTACGATATTAAAATACACATGATATTCAAGAAACTGGAAAATTCGTTTGTTTGCTGTATAATAAAATAAAAATGATTTGTATACCACAACATTTCACTTGAGCTTCTATGTGGTTCATAACGACTTATCCCTGGTTATAGGGCCCAGCGATGGTTTACCTGTCACGTCTGAAGGTCCTATAACCAGGGGCACATGTTTGAGGCGATGACAATACCATCGTCCAAGTAGGTACCACAATTCGACAGGTCGCGAAAGTCCACCCCGGCAAGTTGCCCCACCAAGAACAGAACCCACGACTCTCTGCGCGTTAGACGAGCACGCTACCACTGCGCCATCAAGGTCCCAAATGAACTGAGTCGCCGTACGTATTACGTACTTTATTGCAAACCCAGAGCGCATGCGCAATACAACTGTACAAAATATTTTGGGATAGCTAGCGTAGCAGAACCACAGATTTTGAAGAGTATATATTCTTACTGTAGGTAAGTAGCACAAGTCTATAATTACAATTATTCTAGTATGGGTAGCTTAACTGAACAGGCCACGAAATGCTGCAAAAGAAATATTTCAAACCATAGATATGGAGACGAGCTTCCCATTACATGTATTGTATAAAATCAGACATCGATATATATCCCCATTGTGAAAAAAATTGTCATATGCTGGCGCCAAACGAGCTATCCGTTGATTTATTTACCATAAAACAATGGTCAGTGCACAACAACGAAAAAGGTTCAAATATATATATATATTTATTTATAAGGTTGCACCAATCAGGCATTAGACATACAAAATGAAATAAAGAATGAGAATGAATTTATTTCATGTAATGTAATTACTGCATCGATGGGCCTAGGGGTTGTCATTTGTAATAATTGATGACCACAAATGGCAATAAATGGCAGAATAAGAACGTGAACTGGAACACGACAAACAGTAAACTGAGCTACTGCTGCACTTCAGAGATACCTGCATAGTTTGTTCTTCTGTTTAGAGTCAAGCTGCAAACGGCAATTCACAGATGAACACTCAGTGAGTTAGCTTCTATAAATCTGGTGAGGCAAAACATCAAGCTGGCCGGCATGCCCCCCAGTAGACCCTGACTATAGATGATTTGAAGGCATACTGAAGAGGAAGAAGGACTCAAACAGCCGATTCTGTATGGGTAGGAGTTTTGCTTGTGAAGCGCACATAGAAGCAGACGGAGAGAGCAACTCAAACAAACTACAATCGTATGAAGCATATGCATGGAAAAGCTATAAAAACTCAGACTTTTACATCGAATTTGGGATGTTGAAAACTTGAAAAATGATAAGAGCTACTTCTAGAATAGTTCCCTTTTTATGCAATAGGTTGAATTAAAAATATATATATTTTGCTTCCGGGTCAGTCAATCCACAAACCGTCTCCCATTTACACTCGAAGAGTCTGAGACCATACAAATCTGCAGCTGCAAATACATTGCACCCGAATTGTCAAGTATTTGATCGATTCCTTCTAATAAAAAAACATATGCAAAATTATGCTAAGTTCATTGTCAACAGACTCATCTACAAAATATTCACATACTTAAGAGCAATTTAAGGTAACCAAATACGAGTTAAACAGCTATTGACTTCTTTAAGGGTGAAATCATCAGTATTCGCCGTTGGGGCTATGAGGATATTGCGCGATTTCTTTGAATTGAGAAGCAACGAAATGGATAGTAGCCTCTCGCTCCTGCTGCTAGTCATCTCATCAATTGGACAGTCAGCCCATGCTGCTGGTAAGATAACGAAAGATAGCCACATGTTATAATTTCTACCATAATTCTACGTGACACCCGGTAAAACCCTAGGAAAACGTGCAGCCTTTTAGTACCTGTTGGAGAAAAACGAATTGTTCCTGTAAAGTGATGTGTATCGCAAAAAAAATATATGTGGAGACCAGTTGCCATGCAACAGTCAAAGTTGCTCTTCATAACCAATAAACATTCTTGATACATTTCAGTCTGCAATACTGGGCAACGAGTGGGAGACGACTTGGCTGATTTTCCGAACAGCATCGGGAATGCTGGCAAAGGCTTCATGCTGGCTGACACGTCAACTGGGAGTTTGAAATCCGTAGGAGAGATTGGTTGCTATGGATCGATGCAGGTGAAAATATGAACTATCACAACCTGACTGACAGAGAGGGACGCTTTTGTCTAGCTGCTCCAACACATGGCATGTAAACAGAGCAGCAGGATGGCAAGTGTCAGGACGTGACACGAGTAGACCATTGATCCATGTCATTTGTTTACCATTATATGCAGCACTTTAATAGTGACCAAAATCAGTGATTACATATGTTATAGCTCTGTCAATCAAGATCCATTCTCCCTCGATTCATCTCACTTTTTAAAATGCTCCTTAGTACTTCGAGATTCGATGTCACAACGACCCATCTCTGCGCGTCGGTTCCATCGAGTTGGACGTGTGGCGTCCAACGGGCTCTTCGTACATGCTGGTTGGCCAGCAAACATCTTCCTTCACCTGCCCGCCTGGCATTTGTAAGTATAACTATTACCCGCCTTCAAGGTAACTTCTAAAACTGGTGTACTAGCTGGCATTGGAAAAGGGAGAGGAAATTAACCTTTCTTTGCCAAGGCGATGTGTTTCTTGAATATCATGTCAACTAAGCAACTGAGGGGGCACTCATTAATTAATGGTTTAAGTTTGGAAAGTCCATACACTCAGGACACAGATTAATTTCAATTTGACCGTCATGTTTTGTGAAACCGAAACAAAACAAAACTACATATGATTACAGAATCGAATTCTATAGCACTCAAATAGACGGATTTGTAAGGCCGCAGTTCAACTGCTCATGCACTCACTTCAAAGGCTCTGGTATCCAATATCCAATAGTAAGAACATGTATTAACAGGAATCACGGAGATGAGTTGGATGAGATCGACAAAATAGAGGATAATGCTCCACATTCACGGTTGTTCGCGAGCAAGCAAATATGCCTTCGACAGATACTCGGAGAGAAAAACCACTTTTCCTTCGTTGTCGGCGATCGAAAGATGGTAGGCCTATATATTTACATTAATTAATATTATTTTATAAAACTTGTTTTGTGCATATTATTTTAATGTCAAGGTTGCCACCATCGAGCGAGTTCAGGGAAATCAAATTCCTCTCCGAGTATACGCCGCTCATGCATTAAGCCAGAAGTTTGTCCACTCTTCTCATTGTGATGTTGAGTGATTTTATGGGGCTACCTAAATCTCCATCTCCAGCATGCATATTTTGTTGGTGAAACCATTGCTTTGATTGCCAGCAAATTGCAGATCGAAGGCGCAGTAGGTGATCGGAGTATCGAACACTAGCTTACATGTTATTTTCATCTGAAACAATGGCTTTTCAAGGCCAAGCCTACGCTATTTGATTCAGTCATGAGATAATGTGTTTACTCCCTAATAATTCCCGGCAATGTACCCTATCGGATCTCTCAATGAGAGCAGATGGAGAGGTGGGGGGAACAGCAAAAACTTACAACCGTGAATTGAAAAGTTTCTTTGAAGAGTTTATTTCCTCGTTGGCCTTACTGAGAATGAATGTTGAAACTTGGCGTTTAATGCTTACTAATAATTTCTCTGCACAGCCTAGGGGCACCAAGTAGTTGGTTAAGTTTGGCCTCCAGACTGTAATACCTGGCTGAGGAGGTCCCGAGTTTGAAACCCGATCAGGCCACAGCGTAATGATTGGGGCATATATATATAAGCGTAATTCGTTATAATTGTAATTTCCGAGACTGTGCAGTACGTGCTGGCCAACTAAAAAACAAGGCTACTGTGCACTACTACCTATGGTAATATGCAGGATAGAGAACCCTTGGGATTTATCAATAATACATGTAGTATGGAAAACCGTAGTTTACCCAAATGGGCTGAATGGAGCTCTAAATACAGTATGTTATTTAACAGCTTGGCTTTTCAGAGTCATGATACAGTTTAGGTTCAAATATTCTATATATCTATGGGGTATGGAATTCACCTATAAAATAACTGTAGTGAATCACATTGAAATTACAGCTTGACGTTTCACTCAAACTCGCAGATTCGACTCAAGCATCCGTGATCATGCATCCTTGGAACCAGATCCCAGTTCGACCCGGAGACAGAATTGGATTGTGAGTGGGGTGTTAGACCTAAATATTACCCTCATGATCGCATTTTTAGCGTGCTAAAGGATGCTGTTATGCTTGTTGCCACGGACGCTGGTATCGACTGCTGTGACCTCTACGAAGAGAATTCTTTAGTTCCAGTTGTGGGAAAAACCAAGAATTGGGCAGGCATCAAGAACAAACGAAGGATAGCCATCCAAGCAGTACTTGGACCTTGTGAGAGTGAAACCAACCATCCCATATACCAATGAACCAATGAGTATTCCAGCCGTACCACCACAATGGGACGACTTGCCATATACAGTGTCCATCAAGGAGAGTGTTGAAGTTGGCAAGTTTCTGTTTGACGCCAGAGCAAGTGACAAGAATTCAGTGAAATGGAAGCCAAACGGGGACGAAATATTCTATTCTTTGGAGCACCCGGATTTCAACATCGACCCAAGCACAGGTGATCGTTGACCCTCTATCTTTTCCTTATGGGATACAGTACAATAGAATATGATACCAACAAACTTTAATATAATTAACAGTATTTCGCAAGCCATACATAAATGACATAATATGTACTTGTGTTGTAAGAGTACAAAGCCAATAGTCTGTTGATCTGCAGGCCGTATCACAACCGCCAATTTCCTGGACTACGATACTACTGCTGTGTACTACCTGGACGTCATCGCAAGAGATGGTTCACTGACAGATGGCCAAAGTGCGACCGGAATCTTGACAGTCAGCATCCTTCCTGACAATCTACCCCACACCATCATCAACTTACCTGGCAGTGTCACAGTAGATGCTGAGGCTGCTACAATGGGAACCAAGGTAATTTTGAATAAATTTGGATAACACTTTGAAAGGCAACAGGACTCCAACTTCAGTACATCCCTACTACACTGATTGTTCACATAAAAAGGGTCACATTAAGGTAGCCCTTGCAGAAATTTTGCTAGCTTGGTCATTTCTAAGATGGTAGATTGTAATGAACCTCCACATGTGGAAAATTAAAACATCAAAAGCATTTGGCCAAATTCGTGATGGAATGTGATGTTCGTGCTGCCATAATAGATGCCAACAATGAGGCTGATTGGGTCATTTTAATAGTTATTCATTTAGACATTTTGACCAGTTCAAAGTTCAGAGTTATTTGTGATTTGTTTTACAATCAGCGAGAAATGAAAAGTGTCATAACTTTATACCTGGTTTCTATCCTCCAATATGCAGATTTTCAACGTCACCACCAATAAACCCACAAGTGAAAACATGCAATACAGGATCAGCAACCAGAAGCCAAACTTTGGGGCTTTTGCAATTTCAAGTGAAGGTTAGAGTCTGGTGACAATTTAATATATTGTTTACACCATAAGATCTATTCAGGATCAGTATACGCGGCCTTTGATTTAGAGGATTTGACAGAAAAGAACTTTGAGTTGGAGGTGTATGCTTTTGATGATGCATACTCTGATGGCCCGAAGGTTCTGACAGTGCATCTGCTCAACATCCGAGTGCCTCCAGTTTTCATCAATCTACCAGAGAGAGTGAGCATTCCTGAAGATGTGAATATTGCAGCAGGAATTTATCAGGTAAGATGGCTGGACAGGAGTGAACTTTCTGGCAATTTTATGTTCAGGCCATGGCTTTTGATGATGATAATGATGAATTGACCTACTCATTCGTTGACATCAAACCTAGTATTGGAATTGACAAGTTCCTCATTGATCCTGAAACAGGTATCAAATCAGAGTTTAGCAAGTGTCCAACATTGAAATCCTTTCAGGACGCATCTCAATCATCGAAAATCCCGGCTTCGATCGTGAGAAAGTTGCAAGTCGATATACACTGGAGATTTTAGTGGAAGATGGACTGTACTTTAATGTCACAGATACTTTAATTGTAGATATTTCCGATGTTCCCGAACATCCTGTTTTTGACCCAGACATCTATTATGCCACAATTAATGAAAAACAGGTAGTGTCTATTCAATTTGGTGCGTCAATCAACATCAAGTACAACTGGCATCTTGAGATAACAGGGGTTAGGTTCACAAGTTCCGATCGAGTTTTCAGCGTATGACCCCGATGGTGACGATCCCAGTACGCTTAGCTACAGCATCCTTTCTGGCACTGGAATCGAATATTTCAAGATATTTGGAAGCAGAATGTACATCATTAATGCCGACATCATTATAGGTCTGGAGGTTGAGTCAATCACATACACATTCACTGTGCTGTGAGTAGCGACCTGTTCATTTCGTGTGGACAGTTTAATTTAATTACTTTTAGAGTGACTGACAGTGATGACTTGACAGACACTGCTCTGGTCAACATTACAGTACTCAATGTGAATGACCCAATGGCTTATGCTAATCTACCTTCCACCGTAACCCTGGACGCAAGGACAACTCTGAAGGGTACAGAGGTATACATTGATCATAAGAAAGCATAGCCATTATACATGTAGTCAATAATTTACTCCACTGTAGTTCTTCCAAGTTGAAATACGTCAAAACACATGGGAATCGTTTGATATGATATCCTGTGAAATAGATGATCTGCCTTCTCCGAATGATGGTCTGCTCCAGATGAATCCAACCAATGGTAAAATGCCTCCATCAAGTAATACATGTACACGAAATTTCACCGTCAATCTTTCAGGTATCTTCACTGTGACAAAAAGCTTGAGAGATCATCCAACGGCCTCTTACGATGTTCCAATCCGGTGCTTTGATCGAACCGGCTTTGTCGTTGCCCCTGATCCAGGATTACTGAAAGTAAACATTGTCAATATCAAGGAGCCACCTCAAATCAACAACCTTCCAACAATCATAACCCTGTCAGAGAACATGGCTGAGAGAGTGGATGTTTTTAAGGTAAACTTATTTGATCATGGTGAAACGCAAATATACTTATGTCCCCCGAATTTATACCACAGGTAGAAGCCTCAAATGAAGATAGAGATCCAATAGTTAGGTACAATTTGATCAGTATAACACCAGAAACAAACCAATTCGCCTTCGATACCACAAGTGAGTCTTTGTTTGATAAACTGACCACCTAAAGATTTCATTCTCAATAGCTGGCTTGCTGGAAACCTCGTCAAATCCACAGTTTGATTATGAGTCCGTGAACCAATACCAAATAGTCATGACTGCTGAGAATTACTTGTATGAAAGCACCCAAGAAACACTCACAATACGAATACAAGACGTCAATGAGATGCCGCTATTCACAACCTATGAGTACAACATCACTATCAACGAAGGACTGGTATGAAAGCTTGAAAAGAAGGATAATGTCTTATTTTGTTATACATCAGCCGAATGGCACAGTAATCGCTCTGCTGCCAAACGATCTAGACGCTGTGGATCCGGAGGGAGATCCTGTCACATACGCCATAAACCTGGGTCCCTTCTACAGGTACTTTGTGATTTCGAATGATGGAACCGGTGATCAATTGGAGATCAACAAAACCATTGACATTGACGATGGAGGACCTGATGTTATGACATTGGAAGTTATTGCCAAAGACCCGCAAGGCTTGACCAATAAGGCCTTGATCATTATCCATATTCTGGATGTCAATGACAATTCGCCAATCTTTGTGAAACCGCTGTACACAGACACGATTAAGGGTACAACATCTGCATAAGGACACTGGTCTTTAATACACCTTCACTAATTTTCAGAGAACACTCCAGGAGGGTCATCTATTGTCACTGTGCTTGCCACAGATGCTGACCCAGGACTCAATGGCAAAATCACTTACTCAATCAAAGGCAATTACGTAATTGACAAAAATGACCTCGGAGACTTGCTTTTCCAAGTTAGGTTCCTCTCTGTTCAATGCAATTCTTCCAGTGAACAAGTCTTGTTCAGGTTGATTCAGAATCAGGACTCATCACAGTGAAACACAAGGCAGACTTCGAAAGTCATACTTTCATCAAGTTTGAAGTTTTGGCGACAGATGGAGGTGGACGTACTGGATCCGCAGACGTGGAGGTTACGATTGAAGATGTCAACGACTACCGACCGACATTCGTGAAGGACTTCTTCAACTTGGAGGTGCCAGCCAACATCAAAGTGGGCAGTCACGTGGTCACACTGAGAGCCACCGACAATGACTCTGGTCAGTCTTGAATGTATTGACTCAAAGTAGCAAAGTTCAGGACGGTTTTGTTATCTCAGGCCAGCGTGGAAATATTCGTTATTACTTCTTACCAGCTGACAACAATGACTACTTTGAACTGGATGAAGAATTGGGAAAGATTTACACCGATCAGAACTTGATCACAGATCACAAGTATGTTTTGTATGCATTTGCTGAAGACAAAGGTCTGAAAGTGAAAGACATCAAGCAAACTTCAACGTAGGGACTGAAATATTCAGAGATTGTTCTTTGTATCATGACACAACTATTTTCAGAATTGCAATTGTCCGCATTGATACCTATGATCCGAAGAAGTACGTAATTTCGATCTATATGAGTTTGACTCTGGATGAATTTGATACTCTGGGAAGGGACGATTTTATTCAGGTAATCAGGTAGCAAAATCCTATTTCAAAACAAGTTCCTTTTTTCTTAGGCCATGAGCTCTGTGTTATACCCATGGACTGTCAGAATCGAAAGCGTTGAGGAGCTGTCTTCCTCAGGAGGCTCACGTCGGCGCAGACGCAGAAAGCGTCATCCTCATGATGTGTAGGTTGACCAAACATACGTGTGATTTGTTTCAACAAGTATTCAACACTTTTTTCAGTGTTACCGTAGCAACGCCTCCACCTGCAGAACCTTCAAGAATCAGAGTGAACATCTATGCCTTGAGAGATAACATCACCAATTCAGTAGCCAATGTGGAGCTTCCGAAAAGTTTTGTGTATCGAGATGATCTGCTTATCAAGCTGAGAAAAGACATATTTGGTCAGTCTCGAACCTCAGATGTCCCGATCATCTTCTTATGGCATCAACTTTGTTTACAGGGACGCCACAGACAGTGCTAAAAACTGGCGACATGTTGCAATTCGAAATCGTCAAAGTAGAGCCAAAGCATCCAATCTGGACTATCGACACCTTGGAAGGGATCCTCACCCTAACTGGCTGCTGCCTTCTCTTTGTCCTGCTTTGCATTGGAGCAGCCATCTGCTGTTGCTGGAAAAAGGGCGCCTGCTGCTTCCGAAAGAGGTTGGTGACTTGAAATGAACAAGAAACAGACAACAGTAGTCATACCTCCACTTTTGAGGGCTCCCAGTAAAGCAAAACCGGCAGAGCCCTTCAGCAAACGGCCTCAACGGCCCAACAACAGTCCTGTCCAAACCCCTGCTCAAAGCCCCATTACTGAAGTCGAGAACTACGATCTTGGTGATGGATCCGAAAGTCTCTTCAAGCTAAACTACAAGCCTGACAATCGTCGTTCAGTTGTGGCCCACGGGTCGGATGATGTCGGTCTTACGGCATACAGAAACTTTGGCAGATCATCGCCTGAAGATCCCAACAAGTAAGATATACGTGTAGACAGAGCAGTCTATCTGATGGTCGATCACTTTGATGATACATTTTCCGTTTCCAGGTGGGCTGGGCCGCGTCCTCTAAGCACATCATCCATCCACACAAACGTTTCGACTAGGGGATACGAGAACCCAAACCATCACTATTGAAGTTGGCAGCCCTACCCGCCGTCCCGCCCATGCTAAAGCGCAGGTTCAGCACTCTTATCCGACCTCTCTGTATTATCCTGTGATTATGTAATCAAATTAATTTGCATGCGTATTCAATCTCTCTTTTGCACTGATGATCTGCCTCAATAATGAAATGAAATTCATCAGGTAGATAATTGTCTCCTGTGCATACCACTGCAATAAGTCCTTTTGGCATTCTATACTGACACTACACAGCCTCGACATCAGACTAGGTTCTTATAGCATTCATGTTTGATGGGTGCTACAAAATAAATGATGCTTTTGGGCAATCACATTATTTGGTGCAATCCAAGGAGATCAAATAACATGTTATTTAACCTCCTTGGTGCATTACAATATTGATATAAGTCATGGAGCGGGATATTGACATTACAACACCAAACATGTGTTGCCATATTCTGCCATTCAATTTTCTCTCAGTTTCGCTTGATAGCTGAGAATAAATCCGCCCATATTTGCATGGCCAGAGAAAAGAAACCATTAATTAATGAGGAATAATAATAAAAGTTTATTGATCATAAAATTATAATAAATATGTTCAAATATATCTCAATTTGTTGTGTTGTGTTGTGTTGTGTTGTGTTGTGTTGTGTTGTGTTGTGTTGTGTTGTGTTGTGTTGTGTTGTGTTGTGTTGTGTTGTGTTGTGTTGTGTTGTGTTGTTTTGTTTTGTTTTATTTTGTTTTGTTTTTTGTTTTTGTTTTTGTTTTCGTTTTCCGGCTAAATTGAACTTCCATTTCGCCAAAGTATACAACTGGCGTGGGATATGAATCCCATGTAAGCATATTTTCATTTTATTGCACGCTGTGACGTCATTACTGGTGCAGCGGTTCCCCTCTTACTACGCCATTCGGTGCGTATGTAAGGGTCCATGTATTGCGCAGTACCTTTTCTTCTCATTATTTGCATCCAACAAAGACCCGGTGCAAGAGCCAGAAAAACAAAGGACTGGAGCTGCACAAGAAAGATGAGAGATGGATATGGTGTTGTAATTTGTTAATCCATCGTAAGTTCTAGTGTTGGTGCCACTGAAATGGTTCAGCTCTATTACTATAATAATACTAAGTCTATGGAATGATGAAATTAACTGGCTATCTATTGGTTACAAAATTCTGTACATTGAACCATAAGATTTTAGAAGCCCTTTTGTATTGTAGTTGTACCACTGTTCGCATGTGGAGTTGCATTATTTCATTTCGGGGTCAAATTGAACTGGGGCAAAATTGACATGTTCGAGGCGGGAACGTCGATTGTGTGTCGTCTGAGTGCGACCACGTGACCATTATCTTGCGTCGCCCTACAAGCCGTTATCAGACTCGTTACAGTGACTGATGTGATCACCACCAAAGAACTCAGCTGACGCCAAGAAGTCGTTCAGTTGACAGTGCCTTTGGAACCGGATTGCATACCTGGAAGTGCGGGTTTCTGAAATTCTTTGAAGGAAGACACCGCCAGGTTCGGCCAAAGATGAGTGGGCAACAGTGGCGAAGTGTGTTATTCCTCACCTCCTCTTTCCGTAGATTCCAACATTTAATGTCAGACAGAGACTTTCATTGTTAGTAGCCAGTTACGCGAAACCAATATAATACAAACCCATCTGTTTGTGTGCAGTATCGCGAATATGGAAGTGAATGATAGAACGAATTCACACTTGTAGCACAGATTATCGGGCGAGGTCCGAGACCCATAGGGCTCGCTGTAGTATGTCAGCTATCACACTAGAAACACATGGAGGCAATTCACACATCATTCGCTTTTTTTTTCTTTTTTTTTTTTTTCTTGACTTGTCTTTGACTGTTTGATACTTCGCAAACTCCGTAATGTCCGTATTGGTCGCCATGGTTTCGTATCCTCGTTCTGTAGGCCTATTTCCTTCACAGAGATTGGAGAGTTTTGTTGACATTACTCCTAACGTAACTCAATCACTAGATGCATGCAACTAGTAACACATCCGGTCACACTTCATAACGAACTACCAGTATTGTATTTTGGAGATCGGTCATTCAGAGAATCATAAGGTATCCGTGACATTATGATTCCTGCGCAACTGTTTGCGAGTGAGCTTGTGTTGGCGAAATGCTAAAAAATGTTGATGATTATTATCCCACTTTTGTGAAAGTTATGCAAGATAGTATCATGGGAAATGTAATGCAA
>KB309537.1:448840-491731 GCA_000328365.1 Capitella teleta
CGTTCTCATTCGAAAGAGAGGAATTACAACGATGAATACCTTGATTATCCTTGGATGTTCTTTTCGACATCGTAGCCCTGAGCAATAGGCAGAGGAAGATGCCCAGCGAAACCGACGACCAGACCTGAAATCATAATAATCATAACGTAACCTAATGCGTTATGGTTGCCTACTTGAGTCAGAGAAAGTTTTCTGTTTGAGTACACGATCCAAGATTTCACTCCGAACGTTATGACGACGAAATCAAGTGCCGAGGAGACGCAGCCGATGATAGCCGATGATAGCCGAACATGTTCCACTTGTGGTTTTTTTCTTTTCTTTTTGAATATACACATTTTTGAATTTTGAATTGAAAATAAAGCGAACGAAAGAAATGCTCCCAGCGCAACTCAGGACGCGAAGTGGATGCCGAGGTGACACCCAACACAGGGGTGCGTTATGCTCAAATAACGCGGTCGGCACGAAAAGGGGAACAAACACGAAACATGAGAAAAACACCGAGCAGATGTCTAGCGCTGACCGAGTTGATCCGGGACCAGGTACAATGCCACACAACTCTTCATTCTCCCCTTGATCTGTGCTAGAATTTGTTTTATTGTGTCGGTGTATTGACCCATGACGTCAGGGGCAAAGAACGCAGCATAGATGAGATTCATGCCCTGGAGTGTCATCAGGATGTAGATCGGGGACAGGTAACCCAGGACGTCGATCAGGAGGCCGATGGCAACTTGTGCGATGGCGTTAAGTTAGGTTGAAGACGACTTCGCTAATGGTCAAGCGGAGAGTCCGCTTTTGCCGGTCAGTTGTGTCTGCGATGTACGCGAAACAGACGGTGAGCAGAGTGGCTGGACCTCCCACGATTCCATCGATGGCCAATCAGGAGGCATATTGTTGCGTAACAACAGTGATGTATGTGATGTACTTGGTGATATTCCCGCATATTGGTGTCAACATGGTCAATCGTCGTCCGTAGGCATCAGAGATCCGTACAGCAACACGGTCAACAAACTAACACCAAGGTGCTGCCGACTTCCAGGCACAGATTGAACTCTGCACTTTGACCTTTCGTCAAACCCTGCGCCCTCGTGTAAGAGTCGTTCTCGGTTGCGCTCTGACACGATGAAGAACCATCTTACAAGAATAAAGGCCAACGCACAGACCCCAACCAGTACCGGCCCATCTCCCTGACCTCATGTGTAGGGAAGATAATGGAAAAAATTATAAATGATGCCCTTCTCCAACACCAGATGGGCAATGAACTAATCGTGGATAACCAGTTCGGCTTTCTACCTCATCATTCCACAACCGACCAAATTGCTCTGCTTCTGCACGAGCTCCTTGCAGCAACAACAACCAAAAAATCTGTAGTTGCCTGCTTCCTAGATCTTGCAGCCGCATTCGACTCCGTGCCACACCCAGCAATTCTACAAAAATTGCCTGCCTATGGCGTGCGTGGACGATTATTCCGCTGGATTGAATCGTACCTTAGCTTCCGCACCCAGTATGTTGTTGTCGACCGGTCCTCATCACCAATAGCACAAGTCAGCTCAGGAGTGCCTCAGGGAAGCGTTATTGCCCCAACTCTATTTCTCGTCTTCATCAATGACCTGTGTCACAGTCTCTCAGCAAATACTAGCCTCTCTCACCCTAACTGTCACCCCGAAGCACTCGTTTACGCAGATGACACGATGCTGTATCGCACTGGGAAGGACCCAGCTCTCATCTGCCCAGCAATCGAGGAAGACCTGCAAATTGCAGCCAAATGGGCTGACATTTGGGGCATGCGCTTCAATGCAAACAAAACAGTGGCCATGTACATCTCCCGAACCACCGCCACTCCACCGCCCATCACATTTGCCGGCGCCACTCTCGAGTAGCCATGAGCACCGTGACCTGGGATTCATCCTAGACAGCGCCCTCAGCTTTCATGCCCACGTAAATGCGCTGACTCGGAAGGGAGCAACAGAGGTCTTTCTTCTTCGGCGGCTATCGTATAAAGTAAAAGACCGTGATCTGCTTTTAAAAATACACAAAATGTACGTGAGGCCGCATCTGGAATACGCCTCTCCCGCTTGGGCCGCCCTCACAGTCACACAGACTGGGCTATTAGAAAGCCTGCAACGCAGAGCCATGCGTATCATCCTCGCCCTTCCCCGAAATCATCACATCACCGACGCTGACTACGCTGCCCTCAACATCACCTCATTAAGACATCGCCGCAATTTCGCCCTCGCCTGCTTCATGTTCAAATTAAACAGCAATAGTCTGCCACGCAAGCTCTCCAAATATAGACCCATCCCTCATACCAACCCATACAACACGCGGAACTGTGTTTTGCGTGCGCCATATGTGCCTTACCTGTGCCTACGTCTTCTCGACCGTTCTCCTTTTCTTTTCGGCCTGAAAATTTTGAACTTCATTTCCCATACCTTTCATTCTCTTCCGGACATTTCCTCTTTTAAATTATCTCTTCGCGAGTCATCATATTACATGCCACTCGCACAAATTTATTACTAAATATTCTGCAAATTTATGACCTGTCAAGAGGACCTCCTCATGACATGTACTGAATAAAGTTTTCTATTGAAAAAAAAAAAAATTCGGGTGCATAAGACGACAGGGTGTTGGAGGCAGCGAATTGACTGCAAACAAACTGCTGACTGAGCGTCAATCCAGGCACCGTTGCCATGACGCCAGAACTGGTTCCACCAGGCCCCTTCTCCTCCCCGGCGCAACGTCCTCGGTATCCATGTCGTCATGGAATAATCGCTCGTGAATTTCCTCCTCTGCACGGGGTCATTCCATCTGTTCTGTCAGCGTCATATTCATACGGTTAAAGATGCTTCGATATACGATGTAATCGAATATGTGTTCAGTTTTCGTGCGGACTGGCATGCGCATATAGTCATCTTGGCCAATTATGTCGTGTGTTGTATTCTACAGGGTTATTAATAAATAAAAATAATAAAATCTACAATAAAAATCTATATCAAATATATCTTTTGTTTCATTTCATACCAGTTTTCCTGAATATATTCTTTGCGTATCATGGTATTGATTCGTGATGGGATTGTCATTTGATCCTCAAATGTTTATATATTCCAAATAACTGTGTATATTTTATGACAATTATTGCATAATATCGATTCACTGTGAATTATGAAGACGAACCTCCCAAAAAAAACCACAAATAGTTCGTGTGAATTGTAAAAACACCGGAACTGAGTATTTGTTATGAGACGAGCTGAACACATAATTACAGCACAACTTGATGGTTGTGCAGCCAGAATGCTTTGAATCAAGGCAGGTCCACTCCGCGTGCCACCGCGACTAGTCTTTCCATAACGCCAGCGTCATGCAACAGATCCAAGTGATTCACACCGTCAAAGCCCCGCACGTCGGTCAGTGACCCGGGTTCCTCGGCGAAGCGACTGCACGCGTTCAGACTCTTGAGGTTGACGGTGCCATCGCCGTCACCGGTGTGGGTGTCAGGAATGCCGTTCGGCCATTGATCACTGCTGTAGTGGACAGCGTCCACTGTATCCACGCCTTGACCATGCCAGCAGTAGAGGTCCACTCCCGGGTGGTGGATGTTGCTCCATGCCGGCCTAGCCCTTCTCAGCACTGATTTGCCTTCTGGGTGGCCCAGCATGTCGAACATCTCCTCGTAGTCTCGCACGGTGAAGTTGCGCTGAGGGGTTCTCACGATGACGTCATCGCTCTGCCATGTTGGTTCGTGCGGCAGGAGGAAGTAGGCTGACTCGTAGCTGCGTTGCTGGTCGCGGATGATGTTCCTGTCGACAATCTCGATGCCCCAGTCGTCGCCAGCCGCGTGCAGCTGCGCCACCACCATCGCTCCATCCCAAGGAGTGTTCAAGGTCACCAGTCCCTTGATGTGCGAGCGTTTCCAGTCGTCGGTCTGGTGATTCAGGAAGAACGTCGCCATCAACCCGCCCATGCTGTGCGACACCAGGAGAACCCGACGCCTCCCGTTCCGCAAATAAGTCTGCTCGACGAGTCTCTTCAGGTCATCGAAGTACTCTTCGTGTGAGACTGGGGAGTACCGGAAGTCGTACGGAGCCCCTAGCAGGTTGACCCCTCGCTCGTAACCCCAATTGTTGGTGAGCTCTGCGGGTAATTTGTATTTTTATTTTCTTATAAATAACTTTACACAAGAAATGAAGCGCTCCTCACCTTGCACGAGGTAAGCGGCATATGATCCAACATCTCCAAATAAGTACGCCATCCACGAGGGGTCAATGTACTCGATGCTCTCCGTCGTGCCCCATCCAGGGATGCGGAATTGCCGTCCAGGGGCCGTGTGACTCTCCCCACTGCTTGTGTTGTACTGAAGCTCCATGTTTTGCGCCCAGCATTCCACGTGACCTGTAAGATGGACAGTAATTAACCCCTCGCTAAGATCGACCGACCACTCACCGGTGAAGGGAAGGAAGTCGTAAATGTTGATCCAGACTCGAGACCAATCCGAGGCACAGTCCGGGTGACTCACCTTCACTTCCAACTGACTCCCACCTTTCCCAGGTATGATAATGATTGGCGATTGGCCATCCTGCAGCTGGTCGTCTCGCAGCTGCTCCTTTGGAAGCGCAGCCGCCAGCAATGGACTGGCCAACGCCGCTAGCACGAGGGATGCCGACAGTAGCTTCATGGTTGTGCAGTGCTGATCTGACGAGCCTTCTATATAGCACCCTCGTGAGGCACCGCTGAGGTGACTCAGTGCTGCATGGTGACGACAGTGCTACGAGTACTCTGAGGTAAACAATTAATCTTATCATCAACGTATGATCACCGGGCAGGTCAAGGACAGGCATTCTAGATCTGTCCGGTCAGGGCGCAAGTGTGAAGCAGTGGGTCAAAGGTCAATTTAATGTGAGTCGGGAAAAGGGGGCGATTTATGAATAAACCTCATTCTTCAAGTTTCTTGTGAAAGGGAAAAAAAATCATTGCCCAATTTATGCAGTGATAACATTCGCATAAATCACATTTCGACCTTTGGAAGAACGAGGATCCATCTCAACTGACACCGATGTTAGAGGGACAAGGTCGCATGTATCAAAGATCAAAGTGTCCGTGGAGCCCTGAGAACATGTAGCCATCGAACAGACATAACATGCTGTCGAGGCACCGCGATTTATGCTGATCTTGTTCGCATTTCTAAACAGCGCTCGTTCTCTGATCACCGCAAACGGCGTATTGTACGCGTAACTGAGGCCCATTTAGTTCAACGGCATTTGTGTTTATTTTGACTGCATTTTGTACATGAAAAACATCAAAGTTTTTTGCTTTTTATTGCGACTCAATTCGTATTTACTACTGGGGTCCAAATTAACCACAAACAGACTTGATAATAATTGGAATTATACCGCAGATTGAAATGCAATTAATTCGAATTCTCTCCACTGATCTTCCTTCTAATTGATTACTAGCATCTCGTTTATATATATATATATATATATTGATAAATTGTAGCGAGTCGTAATCATTCGTTAAAAATTCATTAAAAAAAAAAAAAAATGTCTCAATCAGTTGACTTGTGTTTCGATCTTGTATCGATGTAAGATACATGAAATTTGGTAATGAATTAAATTATGAAGGGCGTTTGTCTGTTTACTGTGCATTTTATTCATCAGAGCAGACTCGGTGTGTAAGTGTTTTTGAAGTTGCAATTAGAGACCTCAGGGAAATTAACCTCGTTCAGTTTGTTGGTTAAATTTGATCCAAATAATCCGACAGGAATTTATAAATTCCATTGTGTACATGCATATACATGTGCATTTGCATTTAGAAATGTGAATATATTCGTGCTATTGCATACGCAAAATATTTGCCAGTCAAAACATTAGAAGAGAAAAACATATACGAGGGAGGGTCCAGAAGTAATGAGCCTCAGGCATTCCGCGTTGTTATCGAAGCTTGATTTTTGCTTATAATTCAACATATGTATCCTCAAGTAGAATACATTCTTCCCATTCATTTTTCAACGCTTCAATGCCTTGCTAGAGGAACTCTTCGTTTTGACCATGAAAACATGACTCACCAGCTCATATCAGTTCATTGTTGCTTGCAAAATGACGTCCTCTGGCAGTATTGTTCAGATTTCCAAATGGCTTTAGTCGAGTTTGGTTAGATCTGGTGATTAAATTGGGTGAGAACGAATCTCAAAGCTGCCTTACCTGCCGCTGGCCACCGAAATGTGACTGGTGTGCGAAGACGAATTGTCAGATCAATCACTTGGAGTTTCGTTGTTTGGGTAATGGTCTTGACTATCATAGACAGTCCAACATGGTGGCCATCTCCACGGTTCTCTCTTCGTGGTTATATGGTCACCACCCATCATTTGGTCATTGCATCAGATGGGGATTGTCTTTCGTAAACTTGTCTCAGATTTTTCCTCAAAGAAACTGAGAATAGTGTGGGTAGGTCTGTACGAGACGCTACGAAACCGACAAAAAAACTGAATCTTTATGATAATTATACAGGAAACTTAAATTGGTCACTAGGCGACATGCGCGGAAGCACGAGAGAATCAGACAACTTTTCCCCCTCGAGGCTCATTACTTTTGGGCCCACCCTCGTAATTGTGCCAGTGACCTGATTATGGGTTGTTCGACCTAATTACCGAATTCCAAGGAGAGGACCAACAGTGCTGAATGCCGCTCCAGTATTCGCGAAGACGTTGACCTTCAGTTTTTATGTGTCATTTTGAAGGACGTCGAACACGGAGCCGGTTCTCAGAAGCTGACAGATTAATTCTGGACCACCCAGATAATCCATGAACTAAATGAACTCTAAGCTGGCATAACAACTCAATCTTTGGTTCTCTTTTTCCCCTATTGACAAACAATTTCGTTTTGTGGATGAAAGTTAGTGTATTCTTGCGTGTGAAACAAGCTAAACGGCATGTTTTTCATGCGGATCCTGTTACCGTATTACATGCACAACAAGGCTGTGAATCATAACGCTATTGTAGTAATCATAACGCACAATATTGTCTGATACTGAAATTCATAACGTACTTCTGCCATCTTTCAAGATCCCGATCGCTCGACAGCCTCGGCTATAAAAGACCTAACCATCTGCGTCGATGACTTGATGCATAGACAGGAGAGCTGCACAGCTGGGCACCGATTCTCTGTCACTCACAAATTGATACTTGCTCAGTATTTTCAATAACCCGATACTGATCATAATTTAGTGGAATCTCATTTCGAAAGGCAGGTGGCTGCGACACCCGACTCCGCTGGGACCAAGCATCCGATTAAGGAACATCATTGAGTCTATGTTACTTTGTAGTCTTCAATGCGGATTTTGTAAGAGGGGCTTTGAGTTATAGATTGAAATCTCTCACCAATGAGATTCTATCATAATTGTATACCACGCAATAATGTTCGTTATTTGGTTCAGAATTTTTCTAGACTTACTAGACAAGCGTGCAATGCATGTTGTTTTTTTGAAACGTTAATCCCGCTTCAAATAATAGTTGCCTTGTCAATGATTTCGCCAAATAAGCCCATAATGACTGTTATTCTTCCTGTGAACAAACACTGAAGTCACGTGTCACCTTGTCGGCCATCTTGTAAAATGGCGTCTGGAGGTGTATCATTAAAAGCGGCTCAGGAAGAAAAACCACGTGGTTAGCTTTTTCCTGCTGTGCTAAGACAATAATCACAGAGTTAGACTGATAATTGAGAATCCGGGGGCAAATAGCCCCCTGTCACCCGCGGTCACTCAGTGGTCACTCGGTGAGACTCCTTCCCCTGTGGTCAATCACAGATGACCGCTGATCATTAGTAATGCCCTGACACCTCTAGCATATCGCAATGGGATGATTACATAATTCTCTTCTCTTTATTGCAATCGGATGTCTGTGAAAATAGAATTAGATAAGATAAGATTAAAGGTAAGGCTTCTGTTTGTGCAATTTTCACCTGTGTCCTGCGCAACAGGTGTTCGTTCAATCTTTGAAGTAAAAGTGTTGAATATTCCATAAAAGATGGGGACGCCCCTAACATATATACTCGATATCTATTTGAAGCATAATTTGTAATATTTCCATCTTTTTTTTTTTTTATTTTTATTTTTTTTTTATTTTTTTTTTACGCCGATCAGATAACTTATCCAGAGAGAGCAAGTCGTACTCTTTGAAGTTTTCATTACGTAATCTGTTTATAAAAGGCACGTGGTTTGTACGCTTCTAGCGACTGCACGCAAAACACAGGCATCACAGGGTGAGCATTATGTCATCGCCAATCATAAAATTTTAAGGTTATGTAATAATCATAATCAGAAGAACGCACCGACCATGGCGAGGATATATTCAACTGTGCACATGTTTGCGCAATTATCAATTGAGTATAACGCCAACTAAAGTATTTATAAAACAATTAAATTTGAGGTCAAATATATAATTAAGCCCTTCACTCGTTTATTGTGTAAATTCCTTTCTTGTTTATTTTTGTTTGTATTTTTTTCATTCATTTTTTTTTATTACTATAATTTGATCAATACTCACAGACTGGACGATGTCGGCATTGGGCTTTGATGTTAATGTTAGATGTTCATGCCATAGAAGAATTATGGTTGAGTATTAATTCTCAATTGATTTTACAAATTACTCTGGCGTCTGTTTCAAATGGAGGTCATGAGCTGCGATCTCGTCTGAACAATTCAAACACATCCCTCGAGGTTTCCATGATTCGCAGATTTAAGTAATTCTGACATCTGAAAAAAGAACTTAGAGTTTGAGCATCTGTTCATTTCTGTTCATTTCTGTTCATTTTGTTTTGCCATGAGTCGTTGCAATTCGATTACCAAACGACTTAACAGTTTTTTTCTTTCTTTCTTCTTTATACGTAACGTTAATAATACATGTTTTATTCACATAATTTGGCAGAAGGTGCAAAATGTTCTTTCATCGGCATTAATTTGAAATAAACAAATATTTGCCCTTATGTGCTTTCTCTCTGAAGTAATTCGATTCAAACATCTCATGATAAATTAATTCACAATTCAATCGCGAATCCCTCTTTTTCAAAGTGCCGCAAACATGCCCCCTGGCGGCGTTTTTAAAACATCGGCGGGAAACATTTCGCAACACTGGGGTGTAACATTGTCGTCTGCGGAAGAAAAGAGGCGCGAAATCCGCCCTTCGCTTTCTCTCGGTTCTTTGGCTTCCAATTGCACTTTGTCCAAAGGTGGAGACCTATTTCGCAAATTAGAAGAAGCGAAACATGAAGTGTTTCTACTCGATTTGTCAAATTGTTGGCCAAACAACGAAGAATTTCCGTTCAAGCGAACAAATTATCGGCGGTATTCATTTGGTGTTTCTTTTCGAATCAACGAATTTCACATGAAAACCATCATGGTTCCCCTATTAGTGAAAGCGCACGCTCCCTTTATAATGTCATATAAAACACTTTTACTCTTAATAGTTTATTATATTAAGATACATAAAGCAAGGCGTTGTAGCAATCCGTGGAGGGGGAATCTGGCATTGGGAGAGGAAATGATCATGCATGAAATTCTTCCTCTTTGCTTCATCACATGGACTCCATATGTTGAAAGTCTTTACAGAGATTCTGTCCTTTTAGAACCTTTGGTCTCCCAGTGTAAGTTTCTGTGGGTCCCGTGTTGCATATGAAGCTGTCCCATCAACAGAAATCAACATACCCGCTATACTTCCGGCATGCAACCCAGCTATGCAAACTCGCCAATATCTGGATATCTCAACCGATGACCAAGATGACCGAGATCAGGCTCGCAAAGTCTTTTCGTTCAGTCAATATAGTATCATCAGGATCAGAGTATTATTGTTATATGTTATAGCGCAAACTGTTTTTGTTAGGGTTTTTTTTTTTTTTTTTTTTTTTTTTTTTTTTGCCCAGAATTCGGGGCCCTTTCTCGTATATTCAACATGGGCGAATCTTGCATAGAATAGCCACATTTATCGCCCAGTAGGCACCGATATACCAATTTATTCACAATTCATCAGTGTTCTCCTTTGCTTAATGCGAAAAATTGCTCCCAATTCTGAACCCAAAATGGCGCCCACAGCCCCATGTCGTTTACGCTACTCCGGTGATGAAGGACGCCAGAGTCTGCTGCAACCAATGCCAGAGCTGCATGGTATGTGCGCCCTATAACCTGTGTATTTTATTAGGATAAAACGAAGAATGGACTGTCACACAGGATCACATGCAATGCACATTTGTAGGTGTCACATGGACAGAACAACCAGATAGGAGGGGTAATGATTGTGCACGTAAGAATTATTTCTGAATATGCATGTATAATCAGGTGCATGAATAAATGTAAGGATACACGTATGATTGCTTGTGTGCGGTGGGTTGCATCATTTCATCAATTGTTCCTTTATATTGAGAATAAATGAATAATCGTAGATTGCAAACAGTGAAGCCTGCTTATCAAGGCAGGTGTTGGTCAGCGTTGGTCGGTTGTCCATCAGCGATACTGGTCGAGACAGGTGCACGATGCGCGCACATTTATTGTGCGATACACGAATCTGCACAAGAGAAACATCTCCGCGAATTGCGCTTGGATCAGTCGAGTATTTGTCCTGAGATTTGCAGACAAAATTGTGAGATTCAGAAAGGATCCCGAGCAATCTGTCAGGTGACTGCGCTTACATCTTCCGCGTGTTGTCGCTTCGGCTTTGAGCCGATTTCTGAAGAAGTCGAGCAGTAAATCGACAGCTATATATTCAACATAAATAACGGCCGATGTCACAGGAACATCGCTACTGCCTGACCGTTAATAATTAGAAGATTAATGAAGAAGCCTGGGTCTATAAGGAATGACCGTAGGCTGTATTAAGCATAATGGTTACATATATATGATATATAGGATATATATATATATACCAGGATTACAACGTGTACTTCTCGTATTTAATATTTACATCCGATTTTGAATTCTTATTTCAGCGTGTTGAGTGCTGAACGCAGCATCATAGGCGCTTCGTAATTGAAGGGAGCTGAGGTGTTTGAGCGGGTAACTTGAGAATGGCAATCTGCTTGAGTTGGAGCATCTTAAGGTAGATAATGTCAGATGTTCGCCTCACAACACAAGCTATTTACACGCCTCAGCAGCCTCTAATCGAGGAGGTGTGAAGAACACCAAGGGCTGAGACACCGCGGGAGCCCGGAGGCCCTAATCATAAGCATTGCGGCCCTAAAAGCATGACGCGATACTCTTATTACCCGTGATGCAATCCACAGTCTGCAATGTTTGTGTTAAAGGGGTTTTGAGGTTGTATGTAGTTGCGAGTCATGAGTTATGACACCTGGTTATATATGTGTGAGAAGCGAGGTGAGTCGTATATATGGCCATACAAACCAGCGTTTAGTGTCCGTTTTATACCTGTACTCACAGTGGAGTCTATTGCACAGTTCACAATGATCTCAATGAGCATTTTAGCACATCTTGTCAACCTCTCATCTTTTATTTTCAATCCCCCCATTGAGCTTCATTTAAACATGCAAATATGCTTGCGTAATATTCGACACGCCCACTGCATCTTTTCATATATCTACGCAGTCGATCTCAATTCACGGTGAATCGCTTCCTTGTTCCGCAGGTGATAATCGAGGTCATTATGATCCAACGTCATTATGATTCGCTTGCGATTTTGCGAACCTGCTTTTCAACAGCCTCGTTGTGGCTTGCACGTCACACAATCATTGCTCACAAAGCAAACATCTGGTTGGATTATTGTGACGCTGGATTACGACGAATATCGTCGCCGATGACGTCACCGAAAATTGCACGAGTCAAACTGATCACAACACGGAGCAATGCTTCATAAAGTCACAACAACAAATTCATTAAAAAACAAAATCATAACACAATCTCAGAATCAAAGCTGTATTAACTACATCATGTGACCGGTAAAGCAACGAAAGACGCCATTCGTGTGGTTTATGCTCTGTTAACGCACGGCCACGCTGAATGCTGATTGGTCGACATTATTAGGTGATCCATGATTGACAATGTGTGCACTGTGCAATATCCGTGCCGGCATGGAACAAATTGACATGAACAAAACGCACTGATGGACATATTATGTATTATTTACCTACAAATCCGACTGCATGTATATCAACACTTCGGTTTGATTGTGTTGTTCTGTCTTCGTTGCTATTGTATTTCGATTCCGAGCGGATCGCGATGTTCTTATATAGAGCTGAAACCTGATGAGGGTGAAGCCCTGATGATGTCAGAAGGAACCAGTACATCGATGTGCATTTGAATAAATATTAAACAAAGGTATATACAACGATCGTGATGATTAGGAGAGTATGTCATTAAATCAAGGACGACATTCCGTGATACAGGGCACACTGGCACCGATATTACGTAATCATCTAATGAACTACTCCTCCCACGCGATTTGCATGGAAGGTTCCCATGGCATCCGATGCTGATTATGTCGTATAATCATATGCAATGGGGTTATGCGTGTGACGTCATATGCCACTGAACAGTTTGGTCGAACCGGTAATCTGTTTTCACATGCGATAACCAATGGTTAATCAGAATATCTAATCGAAGCACAATATACAATATATATATATACAATATATATACAATAAAAATGCCAAAACAGCTCAATACAATGGACTTATGATAATTCAATCAACCCTGCCTAATTTGCATAGGCGAATGATATTGATATAATTTGCTATTGTTTATATACATTATTGAGCGAGGCATGAATGCATTACCTATAATGAGGGGCCGTGTGGTCAGCATAGTGGTCAATCAATGGTCAGTGAATCGGGTCATTTGACAGCATTTGGAGCATGGTGATGGGTCACTTATAAGACAACTGCTGTCAATTTGTTCAATTTCATCGCAATCTGCTTCCGCATCTTCTTAGATACACGTATTCTAATTGGACATTTCTAGATGATAAATGTGATATCATAGAGGAAGAATATTCACCTTCTGTGCTGATATGGTGATTTAGTCATACATGTATGGTGATATGGTCTGGTTCTATTCCAAAAATTCCCCGAGCAAAGTCATTTTCCGTTAATCATTGCGCGCAATAATGGATTGTTTGACTGCCGTTGCTCGCTCTTGCATAACGACGCAATAAAGAGAGAATCGGCGAATCTTCTGCTCGCTTGATTTTTTCCTGATTGAATCTTGTTGACACATGAAAACGGAGGATTGGTTGATGAGGAAGACCTTCTTAATGATGACGTAATACGCACGATTGCGTCACACTTTACTCTGTGATTTACGATTCATCTTCTGCTTCGCTTACTTCTCTATCATACCTTATATGGGCGTGGGCGTGGTTTACGGGATCGGCGTTCTCTGATTGGTTCTGAGTGCTGTAGGTGGGCGGGGTTTAAGTTTGATGGCTGTATTGAGAGTGTTTTTAATCGGACAATAATGCTGATAGATGTGCATTCGATGAGTGAGCTAACGTGAGGAGTTTTGAGTTCGTCAGGAAAGAAAAAAATTAGGAATTCTGCGATTATGTTGATGATGTCTGACGACCAGAAGCCGCAACGTGGAGTTAATTTCTCGCATCCGTTCAGCATAAGAAACGTCCTTGGTGAAACTTCCCCCAAGGAAGAGGAGGTTGAGGAAGAGGAGGAGGAGGAGGAAGCAGGAGAGGTGGTGCCCGCGAAGGCGGACGACAGCGAGGAGATCGTTGACGTCGTTGCTGAGGACGACAATGACGTCGATGAAGACGACGATAAACAAGACGAAGAGAAGAAGAACGAAGAGAAGCCGCCGTACAGCTACAATGCGCTCATTATGATGGCGATCCGAAGCGCCGCGGAGAAGCGACTCACGCTGAGCGGCATCTACGAGTTCATCATGAAGAACTTCCCTTACTACCGCGAGAACAAACAAGGCTGGCAGAACTCCATTCGTCACAACCTCAGTCTAAACAAGTGCTTCGTCAAAGTTCCTCGTCACTATGACGACCCCGGTAAAGGCAACTACTGGATGCTGGACCCTTCCGCGGACGACGTCTACATCGGGGGCACCACGGGCAAGCTGCGTCGGCGGACGTCCGGCAACCGCTCCCGGCTGCACGCGGCCCTGCGGCACCCGGCCTACCTGCAGCACGGCGGTTTCCCCATGCCACCCTACACCCTACACCCGCCACTGCCCATGCACCCCTTACACCCCTTCATGGGAGCCTATGGACTTGACCCCCGACTGACCCACCGGTCAGCGTTCGGACTGACCGCGCCGCATCTGTTGGATCCAAGTCTCATGGAGAAAATCGCTCGACGAGGAGAAGCCGAAAGGAGGGCGGGAGGGTCGCCTTCCCACTCCCCGCAGGGGGCGCGGGCGTCGCTGCCGTGCTTACCCTTCTCCTTTTATCAGTCAATGTACGCCGCGAACACCTTACCAATGACGTCATTAGGGAATACCTTACCAGTGACGTCATTAGGGAATACCTTACCAATGACGTCATTAGGTGGGATTCGCCCCTTGCACCCAAAATAACATCTGTTGAGATGAACAATATTCTTGTTGACTGTGAGTGCCTGCATGCATGTGAGAAATCAGTGACGTTTTATTTATTAATAAATTACCCGATACAACGCAACCGATTAACCTGCCTCTATTTATCCATTCAACTGGTCAGTCAATTATTTTCTCCATTTTGAAAGTTTCTGGAGAAATCTAATCGCAGTTTATTGTGCATTGTTCGTGCGCACAAGGATTACGCACTGAATGCATCGTGCAGGAAAAAGGTTTTAAAGGCTCAGACTTCCGGATATGGAAAGTAAACAATCTTATGTTTATACATTGTTAAACTTCTGTGTGTAAACTTTTGAGTGATACACAGGTGATCATGTGTTTATTTATTGCACACTTCTTTGGTGTTCGCAGGTGAACCTTTAAGAATCAGAGTATACACAAAGATGTTTCATGCGAAAACCTTCTTTCCAGGTGGCAATTAGCTGAGTGTAAGTCATGAATGACATTATTTCTTTACATTTGCGATTTACTTCCAATATTACTTAACCACACATTGGCTGTTCAGTTTATCAAATGATTGTACACTGCTCTCTATAATAAATACGCTGTGTGCATTCGTTATTCAGTAATACACAAGTACAACATGCATGCTGAATATTTTAATTATTTCTCGGTAACACAATTAGAACACAGAATGACATGCTATTGAACAGAGAGATCATAAAAAGGAGAGTGAATGAGTTATATACAAGGGCAGATTGAAAACAAACACGTGAGCCACGCGTCTCGAGGGAGGGCCGAATGCAGATCATTTGACTCAATGACGTAAAAGCTCATTAGCATATTCATCACCTGCACTAGCTACTCTATAATCTGTATCAGTGTCGAAATTGCAGCGGATGACGTAACGAAATCAACCAAACACGGTTGCATCGCTCGCTGAATTCGAACTCAAACGCATTTCTTGTTTTTTTTTCTTGTTTTTTTTTTTTTTTTTTTTTTTTTTTTTTTTTTTTTATCCGCAAAAGATTAAATGCGATGACGTCATAGAATGATGATCAGCCGTAATGATGTGTGTGCATAATCAACCCATTTCACGACAGATTTCAACAGACGCGCGCTTAGCAAGCATGTTGTGAAATTCGCATGAGGATTTTAATGCGTGTTTAGGCATTCGTGGCTATAATGTATTCAATCATCATTGATAATGACACAGGATGATTCTAATTTGCATACATAATTAGGTCGGATTAAGAGAAAGATGAAAGATAAGAAGAGAGTGACATTTCTTGAAAGGAGAGTGGGCTCATTCGTATACATCGCCATTTTGCATGCGATTGTGAGTGAAATTGCCTCATGCAATTCACATGCATAATAGATTGTTAATCACTGATCAATTCATCTTCTTCTTATCTCTTCTGTAAAACTTCATTAACAATTATAGATTACACGAAATGAGCAGAAGTATCTCTGTGCAGAATCAAGTAGATTTATGGGTTCATTTATTCTTGCAGGCAAATACATTTCAGGGTGTGGACTGAATGGTGTTTTGTTAATCTCAGATGACATCCGCCTCGGATGTGCATGTGAGCAGAGATGGATTCATTTTGTGGCGATCATGCCCGCTCAACCTTACTATATATTATTAACACAGCCACAATTTTCACATTTCAACCCATTGTTTTTTTGTTTTTATTTTGCGTCCAGAAGAAGCAAAATGAGAGGACATTTTCGCAGGAGTTCTTCGATGGCCTCTCTGACATCCACTCGTTAGATATCGCCTATTTTAACGATATTTCTGCCTAATCATATTTCGTAAGACACAATACGACACAAAGGCAATGCCTAAAACCTGTTTAACCCTTACTTAATTAAGGCCTATAGGATAATTGAACTAATTGCTAATCACAGCATATTACAATACAAGTGTAACTGGACCATGACTAACATACTAGCGTGCACCTGTAAATATGTTTGTGTTATTTATAGGGTGCAACACCGCGCAATTGCTTGGAGGCAACGATCATTCAGAGTAGAATGACAATGCAGGCATTGCATTAGATTTTTTTTGTCATTTATCATCTGACTACTTTTAGTATAGTTCTCGTGTGATCAAATAAATCTCAACTCTAGAATTTCTTAAGTAGCGCTTGAACCAATTCACGTTGCTTCGAGAAAAAAAAAAAAAATAAAAAAAATAAATAAATAAATACAAAAAGCTTGTAACTCTCTAGAATGCTTGCCCCGATATGTACCTCACTTCTGAATTCATGCAAGCAGACATTCTCCCCCATTAGCCATAAAAAAAAATAAATAAAAAATAAAAATAAATAATAATAAAAAAAAAATAATAAAAAACAAAAAAACAAAAAAAAAACACCTGGATTTGTTGCCGCTTATATCAGAGAGGCGATCACGTGAAAAGAATGCGCGCAATCGTATTTATACTTTATGCAACACCGCTTGGGATAATAATTTCATTATGATTGAAATATATTCACATTAATACTAATTAATACAAAATATAATCAATTTTATATTTATATTTACTACGTTTATTTCATTAGTATTCAACATAAATGTACTTCTTATTGTGAATTCCAAAATAAATTTGCATTCATTATGTCAGCAAAAATAACAATAACGATGCATATAATTATAATGCAGGTATACAGACTAAAACAATATCAGAATTGCATAACATGATATTGAATGCATTCAAGGTGTCGTTTCTGAGTTTTGTGAATGCGCTACTCCAGGCCGATCAGATCAACGTTTCAATTTTCAGCCTTTAAAAGCTTGTTTACATGAAGATTTCGAATGTTTCTTTTTGCCAGATGACAGATTGAAAGCATGTTGTTTACCCACATGTCGTGGAAGTCTTTTCACTTCTTAACAGGGTGGTCCACCTCTTTTATGATCTGCCCACTCGACGTGCTGCATGGTCAAGATTCGCTGACCGCGGAATCCACGACCGCAAGTTAGTCTGCAATGTCTAGTCTATGTACACGGTGCAATACGCATCTTTGATTGAAAAAAATCAAGAGATATTTTCTTTAATCGATTAACAAAGAGAGTGGCAATCTGTCGATTAGCCAGCAAACGTGGTGGAACAATTGCACGTGACACACTCAAACGCGTCCATTGACTGCGTGGCTGCCTTTCCATTTCATAGACATCTGCCAATGACCTTGCTGAGCACTCGCATACCTCTGATGACGTAACACTCGGCCCCGGGGGAGGCGCAAGTGGTGTTGACAGAGATCACACAGCCATTAAATTCTAATTTTCTCCTCCAAAAAGTTGCTTTCAGTAAAGAAAACAGACAAATGTGTGATCGAAATGCGATTGAGTGGCCTCCACATGCAAGTTGGAATGCCAGCAAACGGCCCAAAGCGGTGTTACTCCTCAGTCCAACCGAACATTCTGGAGTCGCCGCCACGAGGCCTCCTCTTGGAGCCCTTCATGCACTGTTTTCAGTTATAGCGTAAAATGGCAATTGTTATTGTTATTGTCGTTTTACGGCTACGCCAACCCCGTTTGCATTATTTTGTGTCAGAGCAGGAACCCGGGACTGGGGTTATCCCCCACGCTCTTTGGTATACAGATCGCAAGGGTTCTTTGTCATGCACACTATACCATGTATTGCATAGAATATCGTACGGTTGCCATGGCAGCATTGTAGTCACAGAATCATGCAATGCGTAATTTGCACAGGCACTACATGTATTGCATTATTGTTCAAGTTGGCTCAAAATTGTTGCAATTGTTGCTCTCAGCAGTCAGTGTATTCGCGATGAAGAAAGTCGGAGCGAGGATCAGCATTTTCACCTTCGCATAATTTTATGTTAAACTCGTGTACATTTCAATACACAATCTTCCTCGCATGGAACCCTGTGAATGTGTTGAGCATATATTGACTGCTTTCCGTGTTAGATGCATGTTTTCCTTGGGAGTGATGATGCTCCTGGGATGTTCCTGGGGCGCACCCTCACCTGTAATCACCGATTCATGACACCTCAGTGCAGCCCATGCGCGGTGCTCCCACCTCAGCGTGGGGCGGCCCTGTTTCGAGCACATTTGTGCTCTGCCGTATTTTTCAACACAGCAACGGGGTCCGAGGCCCCGGGTGAGTGGGCCTGGGGCCACCTCAGCGGCCCAATTAGGACGAGAGGCCGCGCACAAACAGCCACCGACGCCGCCTTTGAAAGACGGCACGCACACCCGCCCCCGAAAACGCAACAGGCCCATTAAGCCTCACGACGCATGCGCAAGGCCAATTTGCCTTACAGGTGCTTGACCAAAAGGGCTCCTAGGATGACCCATGGTCAGCCAATCGTATGGTCATTAGGTAAGACAATTATCACATCATATATAACAGATCCCTGTACGTGCATATACAAGCCCGGCGACATAGATTTACGATTTAGAACGCAACGCAACGCCGCTCTATTCTATATGTCTATGAATCATAGATGAATCACCAGAAAACAAACTCAGAAGGACAACACGTAAATGTTGGTAATGTTTTGACGGCCGCCAGATCAAAGTCGTAATTCATTCGCGATTATCGATTGTGTGATTGCAGCCGATCACGGCGGAATGAACTGATGAACAATCATCGGCGATTGTCGGCAGATTTGCCTTATATTTGATCTGCTGATTGCACAAACAATCACAGACAATGTGTGCCGATTTGCATGACCCCCATCGTGACCTCATCATGACCCAATTATCACCCTATGTCGTCCAGCTGTGCGCTTACAGATCACAAACACTCTGTTTATAAATCACAAAAGTTCTGAGCTTTATTGAATAATTAAGTATAAAAACAAATTTCCACGAGGGCCATTTTTACACTGTTTAATCCGTCCTTCCCCCTAATGCGGTCACCGGAAACCGGTTTATCAGACACGGCTGAATGTTTCATTCTTTACAACAGCAAAGATTATTCGCGCGTCAAAACCGCAAATCTTCACTTCCATTCCGCCATTTCTCAATGCAAATAATTGCTACGATGAACTTGGCGCCCGAAGTTGTGATGATGCTGGGAATTCTACGCTTAAAGGTCTCCCATTGGGCAGGAATTCAATTAATGCTTACGATCTCCAATATCAAGTGAGATATGTTCAAGGAGCAGAGGGGGTATTTGTCGTCACAACAGCACGAGGTGTGGAAGGGGAGGCTCTTTTGCCACCCTCCGCCTTTGTCGCCCCACAAAAACATGAACTCTTCGTGTTTTCGCCCCTTTCATGACATTCAATTCTGAGAGGTGCACAAGAGAGAAGAGGAAAAATTGCCGATTGTGAAGTGAAAAAAAAAGAAGCATTGTGGATTCGAATACGCGATGACAACGAATGGTCATCTGTAACAGTTCCGCTTCATTCTTAAAATTATGCAGCGAAAAAAACAAAACAAAACAAAACAAAACAAAACAAAACCACACGAAAAAAGTGTTTAGCACACGTAACCCATTTCATGTATAGGTGTTACTTAAACTGCCATCTAAAATGCGAAATCCTAGAAGGTCCGGGCATCTACTTTAACTTAGTGTTATTAACATGTTATTTATTAACATGTTCATGTAAGCGAATGTTTGCATGGCTCCAATTAAGACGGTTGGTCAGCGGTACAAACGACAATGTTCGAGGACATTGCATGCATGCAATCCTTGTCGAATTTCCACAAAGTACGTTGAGACAAATTTGCAATTCACACAGCTCCGATTGCGCAACGCGTTAGAGGAGACGCGAGAAAGGCGAGGAGGGTATGATCTCGCAGAAGGGTTTGCACAAAGGAACGTCGCCCCAGATTTAGATGCATATTTATTCAGCACACAATTCTACGATTGCCACGATTTGTTCAGCATTTGCGGCAACAAAAGATTCTTTTATCCTCAAAATAAAAACCTATTTGCAGGAATCGTCATGAATATATACCGATCCCCAACACAACGCGATCTGTTTGTCAAACTTGTATCAATATTAAGAGAAAATAATTGAATTTTCTGCACTTCTTTGAGTGAAATGTTTATCGATTGTGTGAGTTTTGTTGGTTGACAATGTCAAACTTGAAGATTCAAATTTAGTTCCTCTGTTTTGGCACGAGACGACTTTTGTATGAAAAGCCGAAAACGAACTGTCGTCTATTTTGCTTTATCCAAGCGATAAATTTACAAAATCCGTCGGCTTTAGCGTTTACAATGCAAGGGATTATGCCGACTCAATGTCAGAACATATCGTAGATTTCACAAAATCCGACAATCGTGAAAAAGTCGCCATTTCACACTTCCCGCCCGAAGGTTGATGAGAAAAATTACAACAGTTACACGCTGACAAAAAAAGTGACATGAAGTTGCGTCACAGCGAATGGAGTCACTCGTTGTTTAAGAAGGGATCGCTTCCTCATCACTGGATTATTATCGAACAAAAGAAAGGAAATTAGGATTTGCATTAAATAAACCGCCTTGCCATTTCCTGAGTCGCCAGGAGTCCGTCTCCCTTTGCTCCTCGCAGGCGTCGTTTTTCTGCGATTGCATGCAATTTCGGGTAATCGTAATTTTCTTAAGCTCACATAGAAATCATCCATATTATTTTGCGTTACGCGATGTAACACACGCAACAAAGATATTATAAATAAAAGATGTCCTTCCACCTCAAAACTTATCGCTTTCAGGAATAAAGCTAATACAAAAAATGGACACGAAACTGTTGCTGGCAAGAGAGATGAATCGGTGAGTCAGCGATTCCTTGCAGCGGAGCTCAGCCCATAATGTCGATTTCACGGCAGAGTGTCTCCTTACGAATGATGCTTTTATCGGGCGCAATCTCAACTACTTTCACCCCTGGTATAAAGCGGCGTCAAGCCCCCTCGTGGGGTGTATGGTTTCAGCCCCATTGTAGCACCTTCGTCCCCCTAACAGCTGCTAAGCAAAGCATTTGCCAACGAACGCTGTCAGGCTGAAAATCGCGGTCACCTCTTCGACGAAATCGCATTGACAACGCATAGCGATTAGGCACCGCAGCAAAAGCCAATTAGCAACGACGGGTATTGTGTGTTGCCGGCCCCCGGGGTCTGATGACGGGATTCGGCCGGCGCTGCCCCAAGTGTTGGCTCAAAAGCGGATTAAACAGCTCGCTTTACCCTCAAATTTGCGAACATCGCAACACTCACGCTTTTGTCCTGGACGCTTATAATTTACACTTTGCGCTGAAAGCCTGCACGTCAGAAGGAATCGACGCTGACTGCTCAGCTGCCGCGAGAATCTAGGATTCAGTTGAATCTGGTTATTTCGACGAAATGCGTTTGAACGGCTCAACACATGCGGCACACTCGGGCGTTGATGGCACCAAATAATAAATTAAATAAGAAAAGAAGTATGGATAATTGATAGTGGAATCATCTGCTGGAATATATGTGCCTGTGGATTTTGATTGGTGATCGCCATGCATGCAAGGTCCTCTGTAGCAATTGCAATGGATATGCAATTAAGTATATACTAAAGCATTACATTCCAAACAGAAACGCACAATATCAATATAGTAGTTTATTGTAAGTCTTAGATTTCTCAAAATGGTCATCGTGAAAAAAAAAGAGAAAAAAAAAAAAAAAAAAAAAAAAGAGGAAATCATAACGCACTGCGCACAAAATAATAATGCGTTATGATTCGAGAGAATTCCATGCACTCACAATACAACACACTTGCTGCGTCTGCCTCGACATTGTGCATCACATTCAAATACGAAGACACAAAAAGTAAGAAATCGGTGGAATTCCCATTTCAATGCAGAAAGAATAAAAACTTAAAAGAGAATTGTGCAGGAAGGAGATGACTGGTTTGATGTCATTTCCAAATATGGCTTACATCAAAATGAACTAAAATGCCCAGAACAGGAACGAACGCCACCACGAATTGTTACCCACACAAATGTACAACAGCTGAAACATCGCAATCATAACGCATTTCAATGTAAATCATAACGTTCTATTAAGTATCGCAGAATTTAAGGCAATTGGCGATGAGAAGAAATGACACCTAGCATTTACACCCAAAAAAAAGTGTACGCTTTAATCAATGTGCACGTACTCATGTTAAGATTGAGAAATCAAAAAATGAATAAAATATTTCATTTCGCATGGTTATCAAACACTGCTGGCATAATCACAATGTGTCATTAATGATAATTGCAATTAGTAAGCTACATTGCGCAAAAAAAAAAAGATAAATAGATTACGAAGAGTACAGAAACCATATTATTAATTTAAAGATATCTAAACAGAGTGGAGCACTTGATTCATTGTATGGAAAATATATTCAGTTGTCAATCAAAACCACTGAAATTGGGTAATTTCCTGAACTGGCCAATAGTTTTGATATACAACTTGACTAAATTCCCTTCCAAATCTCCCTACACCCTTTTCCCATTAGGGAGAGGCGGCTGCTTTGTTGTACGTCCACCAGCCTTTCGTTAACTCCGTCTCCACTTTTTGCCTTTCTCTCGGACTAAACTCCAAAATGGTCGCAATTGCATTGCACATCTGTTCCTTGCCAATAGCATCCTGACAGATCATGAAGTGGTAAACAACATTCTTCAAATACTCAAGGTTCGCACTTTCACGCGATTTATTCCTCTCCAGTTTGCGAATCTCCTCTTGCAGCGACTCGACTTGTTCGTGACTCAGTTGTAGCTTCATGGTGAAGTCCTGAGTGACTTCCCTGAGGGTCTGTTCAAACATATGCTTCTGTCTGCGCAGCGTGTTGATCTCAACGTCTTTACGCGCCTGCTCTTGCGCAAAGAACAAGAGTGACGTCTCACTGGAGTTGCCAGGGGTGAGTGACGTGCGTGCCAGTAATTCTGACACACTGGTCTCTTCTGAGCTGGCTCCCGCTTCTTGGAGGTCAACGCTGGACGTTTGTGAGGTTTGCCGATGAGGAGAGAACTGGCTGATGTACTGCTGCTCGAAGCGTTCCACGCTGTGCAGGCTACGCAGCACTTCCAGTTCCCTGTCTTTCTCAGCCAGCAGAGCGATCGTTCGGTCGCGATGCTTCCGCATTTCCAGTTCCATTTCTCCCAGTTGCTGCTTCTGCTCGGCTTCTGCGCTTGCCAATTCAACTTTGTGTTTGCTGGAGAGCGTGGAGAGTGTTTTGCGGAAGTGCTCCTCACGATCGGCTAGGTTCGTCTCCAAGTCATCGTTGCTGAGTCTGATGTGACGGAGGCGGTCCTTGAGTTCCGTGACCTGCTGCTTGAGGGCGTCGACCTCCTTGTTGCTTGTGACTGATTCCTGCTAAGCACACGCTCAGAAGGTCCGAGCATGACAACGTAGCCAACAACTCACCTTTGTTGATTTATTTTTCAGCACGGATTGCGCTCTCAGTTTGTACCTCTCAAACTCTTCTTTCAGTTGGTTGAATTCCTCTCTGCATCGGACGTGGAAGCTCTCATGATCAAAACTCATGGCATCTATTTTGAGCAGCTCTGCAAACAGAAAAACCAAGAATCACGGCATGCAACATACGCACTCAGCACCTTCAATATCCATCGGTTTCTCCAGCCGTTCATTCGCTTTCATCAGCGATTTCTTCAGAACAACAATTTTATCGACAATCTGCTGAACATCCACCCCGTCGTCTTCCTGCTCAGCGCTCTTCATGTGCCCCGTCTTAGTGAGTGCCATGTTCTCCGCGTCTAGTTGATTGATTCGTTCCTTCAGCTTCTGAATGTTGAGCTGATCGTGATGATGCTGTCGCTCGTATTGACCAGTGGCTTCAGAGAGCTCGGACAATTTGTTCTCCAAACTGGAAACTCTCTCTTCATGCTGCGTGGCCAGGTTCTCCAGGCGCTGCTGAGACGACCGCGATCGGTCCTGTTCAGCACGCATCGCAGCCTTGTGGTCAGTCTAGAAAGACCGATAAATAAAGAAAGTGACCGTTGCGGCACAAACCTCCTCCTTCTCCAACTGCTGCTTAAGCAAATTCAGTTCTGGGGACGGCCGTTTTGCTCTGTCTTTCTCATTCGCTAATTGTTCCCTCAATGACCCAATTTCTTGACCTAATTCCTGAATTCGGACTTCATACTGATCGGACACTTTGGGCCGACTTTTGGCCTCACTGAGCGCAGTTCTCAATTCATCCGTCTGAAAGACGAGAATCACACAAAAATTAACGCTTCAGAACAACGCCCAACCTGCTGCTCAATGTGCTCTTTTGCCATGCGCTCAACCGCCAGCAATTTCTGGAGTTCTCTGAGCATGACGGCATGATCATCCTGCTCCTTTTCCCTCTCGTGCTGCTGTTCCCTTAATTTGCTTCTCTGCTGTTAAGACCAAAAAACATAAATAAAAAAACATAAAATACAAAAGATGCTCTCACTTTCTGCAGTTCATCTGTTAATTTCTCAACATTTTGCTTCAATTCTGCATTCATTCCCTCATATTTTTCCACAGCTAATTCATGATCTTGCTGCAAAAAAAAGAAAGAAATACAAAACATTCAAAACCAAGAAATTCCGAAATAATCGCTCACCCGTATTTGCTTCTTCTCAGCAAGAAAAATAGCCTCCATTTTGGATTTCTCGTGAGTGACAGTAGCCAAAGAACTAGACAACGTGGCCAGCTGAGAGCGCAGTGCTTGGACATCAGCCGACGCAACAGCACTGTCCTCGCTTCCGGCATCGCTCGCTTCGGATGGCGCAAACGCTCCACCGTTAACACAGTGTACTTCACCCTGGAACCAATTCGAATACACAATGATATTCCCCTGCAAAGGGCACTTACGTCATCAGTGACCGTTTCACCGTTGGTTTCTTTTGAAGAAGCATTGGCAGCAGCACTGAGGACTTTGACGCTGGCTTCTAATGCTTCCTTCTCCTTCTGAAGACCCTTGTATGCTCCCACCACATCTATGTACAATCGCAGATAACGCTTGAAAAAGTGAATAGAAGTTTTGCCTTACCGCGGAGTTTCCTTTCATACTTGCCAATCTTTTCATTTTGGCTTTCAATCGTTTTCAGCAACTCAGATTTGGTATTGCGGTCCATCTTTCACCTGCCGTCATTAAAGAAAGATAAATGATGATTTTTGCGATTACCACGTCTTCCGAACCCGGAGGTTTACCCGATACTTTAGGCCTAGCACAGATTCTCGCGAATTACAAGCGTGGAATTCTAGAAATCGTGGTTCGCGAACTGGAGTTTAATGCGTTTACCGTACAGCGAGACCCATTGGGCTCGCTGTAGTATGTCAGCTAGGCCTAAAGGTGCTAAAACTAGTAAAATAAAAAGTCCAGTAGTGGAGTGCTATTAGTTTTAGTCTATGACGTTCAGAATCGTAAAGTTAACTGACCCTTACCAAATCAATGCAACTCTTCAGCGCATGATCTGAATTTTGTGACTTGTGACCACTCATAGACTGAAATAACCTTCTTTCAATCTTTGTTTACTTTAAAATCACTTTTGACAGCATCCACGAAGCAACAGGAAGTGAATTTATCCGATTGAATTTCATGTTTGAGTTAAATGAGGAAATACTCAACTATCACAAACAGTTGGATAAACTCCAAGCGACAACAATTTATTTTTTCTTTCAAGTTTTCATGCTTATGTGTTAAAATTTTTGGGTGATGGTGAGAGTTAGATCCTCATTTATTTCTTATCATTCATGCTGTATGAATTGAATATTGAAATCAGTGATACCTGATATGTATCAGCGATTTATGTGTAATATCACTTATTATCGCCCACACGTGTCTTCACCCAACACTTTAATAATTAATTCTAAATAATTATAGACTATAACAGACGGGTTTGTTCAGGAGACTGTGGCCGTGTCGTTAATACACGTTTATGATTTAGAAATTGAGGGTCAACACGAGCATTGGATTTCAGTTCTTGGAAGATATTCACCCCCAGTGCAACAGTCAGTACCTGCAGGCTGCTCTCACAAATCAAATGATTAATTATTGATTTGTCATTGAATATAATTTATTATAATAATACAGCGCAATTGATTGATTGAATTGGTAATTCTGGATAGTATAATTATTATTACAGATTGCAATTTGCAGTAAATGAGTAATAGCTATGATGTGCCTGTTGTTCCTATTGTCAATTAGTTTGACGTTAGTTTATGCCAGGGATACAAAGAGTGTTTTGTTTTTAATTTATGATAATGATTTATAATTTTAAGTTTGCCTGAAATAAGGTTTTTTGCTTCTCTGCAGAAATAACATGGATCCGATGAAGAAGGATGAGCGCTTCTCCCACGTTGCCAAGGACCCTCGCTTCCACAAGATGGCACGGAATTATCGCAAAGTCAAAATTGACAAGCGATTTGAAGGCATGATGAAGGATGACCAGTTCAAGGTCAAGTATACTGTTGACCCCAGGGGTCGCCCAATCAATGCGACGTCCAATGAAAACCTGAGAAGATTCTACGACCTCAGTTCTGGAGAAGAAGATTCTGATGAAGAGGATGACGACCAGGAGGAAGAAGAGGAGATGGAAGGAGAGGAGGGGAATAAAGATGAAGATGAGGAATCAGAAGAGGAGGAGTTCATTTCGAAAGAAGAATTAAGAAAGAAAAAGAAAAAGAAACAAGAAATGCAATCCTCTGATGAAGAAGAAGAAGAGAAAGATGAAGAAGAAGAAAGTGATGACGAATCAGGTTTGCAATTTGAAATTTTATCGATCAAATTATGATTGATGATTTTGCAGATGACAGTTCAGTTGATTACGCAAGAGGACAAGGAAATATTGAGAGCTCCACGGAAGAGGAGTTCAGTGACGAAGATTCAGGCGGGGGTGAGTTTCAGTGATTGAGGGGAGCATTCAGTGATTGATTTATTGCAGAGGAGTTGGATCATCGATGGAATGAAGTTGACCAGACGGCTGTTATTGGTGTTGACTCCACTCACAGATTAGCCATCTGCAACATGAATTGGGATCGCATGAAAGCAGTCGATCTCTTTGTGCTGCTTGCGTCTTTTGTGCCGAGTGGTGGCGTCCTCAAAGTGGTCTCAGTATGTGTGATCTTTTAACGATTTTGATTGGTTTAAAATGTTTTTCCATTCAGATCTATCCATCTGAATTTGGCCGTGAGCGCATGGCTGAAGAGGAGGCGCTGGGACCCAGGGAACTCCGAGAGAAGGCAGAGCAAATAGAACGCAAAGCTGAAGAAGAAGCCAAGCGGGGGGAGGGTGAGAGTGCGCGAAGTTGACTTTTGGGATTGAATTGATCGTTCCTTCTAGATAGCAGATACCACCGAGAGAAGCTACGGCAGTATCAGTTGAACCGACTCAAGTACTTCTACGCCGTTGCTGAATTTGACAGCGTTGAAACGGCAGATCATGTCTATCAGAATTGTGATGGCACCGAGTATGAGAGTTCTGCCAGCCGCCTTGATTTGAGGTACGAGCGACTTTTGTTCGTCTGGCAAATCTTAGCCGTTCCGCTGCAGGTTCATCCCGGATGACATGACCTTTGACCAGGAGGCAACCAGTCAAGCGACGGAATTCCCTGACGCTGCGACATACGCACCTTCAAAGTTCTTAACCGACGCGTTGCAACAGAGCAAAGTGAGCATTCAAGTTCATGAAGAAAAATGAAGTTATTTTCGTATTGATCAGGTGCATTTGACGTGGGATGAAACTGACCAGGATCGCGTGGCTTTTACGATGAAGAACTTCTCCAAAGAAGACATGGAAGATATGGACGTGAAGGCGTATTTGGCCTCAGACTCAGACGACGATGGCGGAGGCCTTGGTGAGATCTCTTTAATTTACACCCGAGTTCTCACAAACGTTTCTCATTGTAGATCCCTATGCTGGCATCGAAGAACCAGATTTTGGTGACGCTGGAGGAAGCAGCAAGCAAGCGAAAAATGATGACGATGATGACGATGATAATGAGGAAACACAGATTGATAAGTATAGAGCTCTGTTGAAGGGACTCAAGGATGCGGAGGAAGAAAAAGAGGAGGACGACAAAGATATGGAGATCACTTGGGAACCGGGTCAGTGGCTTAGTTTTTCATGCTGGCTCTTGGTCTAATTTCTCTCCTCTGTTGGAATATTTCACATTAATCTCTGTGACTTTCTTCCAGGATTGAAGGGAGCGACTGAGGACCTGGTGACGAGCAAGGAGCAGGCGGAAGACGATCCGCAGACTCCTTGGGATTCGTACCTGGATGAACGCAAACATAAAAAGAAAGAAAAGAAAAAGGGAAAAGTTGCTGCTGCCAAATCTAAAGCTGAGGTGAATTATTTCGCTTATTATGTTTTGGATTTGATTATTTTGTTTTTGTTCAGGAGGATGAAGCAGGCACTCAGGCGTTCAGTGATGATGAGCTCCCTGATGACATCAAAGGTTCCGTTTTCCAGGACAGCTTAGCATCTAGTACGTACATCTTCCAAACCCTTCTGTGCTTAAATTGTCAACGTGGTTTTATTTGACATTATTCTGAGAAAATACTCGCTCATCATTGACTTGACTCATTGAGCACCAAAGACATCTTTTGCTATCTGGAAAACAAATTCTCTGAATGTGTTGTATCTACTATCATTTCATGACATTGATAGATTTTGAGATTTTGAAAGATTATACAGAATTCACTGTAAACTGATTTCAGAGAAAAAGAAATTCAGCAAGAAAAAAATCAAGCCTGTTCCTGCTACAGAAGAAGAGGCCAAACAGGTTTGTAGCAACTTTCTAGACTTATTAATTAGATAATTGGTTTGTGGTTAATCAGGCGGAAGAACTCTCCCTGCTGCTCATGGATGAGAATGAAGAGGAGAAAGGAGCCAAGCATTTCAGTCTGTCTGCAATCCAGGAAGCGGAGCAGCTGCAGACGAAGAAACGCAAACGCAAGAAGCTCATCGCTCGTGGAGAAACCGTGCCACAGGTCGATGACTTCAAGGTTGATGTGGCTGACTCCAGGTTCAATGAACTCTTTGATAATCCGCTGTACAACATTGACCCTTCTGCACCCGAGTACAAGAAGACCAACGCTATGGATGCTCTGGTGCAGGAGAAAGTCAAGCGGCGAAGGAAGAATAATTATAAACCGCAGAATAGCAAGAATACCAGTGCTGCTGCTGATGCTGATAAAAAGAACTCATCTCTCTCTAGTTTGGTGAATTCGGTGAAAGCAAAAACAAAGTCAATACAAGAAAAAAAGAAAAAGAAAGCATTGAAATAATGATATATATATATATATTTTTTTCGAAGTAAAGTTGTTATTTGTATTATTTATATTTGTTATGAGGGTATTTTTATTTATCGTGGTTTGACCTTCTGTTGAGGTGAGTGGAATTTCATTCATTTTTCTGTCCCAAATCTCACGATGAAGCATATATCAAGTATCGTTGGATGGTGCTATGAGCCTACGAGTAGGAATAACCAGTATGGATTTTTGTATTTTTTATTTCATATTCGCATTTGAAATCCATTTGGTAAGGAGGCCCTTGGTGCCTCCTCTTCCTTCTCCTCACTCTCCTCTTCATCTTCTTCCTCGCTGCTCCGAGGTTTTTCATCTGATGAACTTGGTGTTTCATTTTTTTTCACAATGATTTTGCGTTTAGATTTCGACGATCTTCGTCCACCATTCCTACCCGACATAAAATTAAAATTTTATGTAACTACCATCATGCTTATTCATACTTTGAGCTCTGCTTGAGTGTACTTGATCTTCGTGATCTTCTGTGAGGAATTTCTCCTCCATATATTTTGCTCTGAAATTGATAATATTTTTGCATTTCTTTAATTCAAACTTATACTAAGTTTTGCAAAGTTACCTTCCGTGGCGAGTAGACACAAGATAATGCTTCCCATTTTTTGGTCTGTGCAAAATGTGAACGAAATGATGCTAAGTGATTGGCATGTGAAGGGTATACACAGGGCGGCTAGTGATATGCCGATATGCACTCATATCAGCATAATTATAAGTCAACCCGCAATCGTGTGGTCACAGAATGACCCTCTGCCAGGCTGTGTGACGTAGTAGTGCTTCCCAGCCCAGTGATTGAACCCAATGAAGACTCCCCTTACCTGTACACGTATTTCCCGCGCATGTTTGTCAAGTTCTCGGCAAATTTCCGTCCAGCTGTGTTTGTTTGTATGTATGTTGAAACCCTAAAGTTCAGAGTTCATTGAGGCTGATATTTATTGGTGATCATTTACCCTCCATTCAATCTGCTCATAGCTATGTGGATCATGAGGCACAGGAACTCCAATGGCAACCTTCTTCGTCTCGTGCCAATCTGTAGAATAAAGTCCGTTATTGGCTAATGTTATTTGAATGAAGCAAGTGTCTCACAGTTATTGTATGATGCCTTGAAATCGGACACCAAACCAGAGAGAGACTGCAATAGTAATTAAATGATTACAGTATATTTGTTTGCTTTTTCCTACCTTGAACACGAGCGGTTTGTCCATGAGATCTGATCTACGACTCATTCCAATGGAGCCATAGAGGCCATTGTAATACACGCCAAGCACGACATGGTTGTAGATATTGCGATTAAAAACTGTGCGAAAACTAACTGGAAAACGGTCTAGTCCAGGAATGCCATTTGTCAGATAGCTGAACAGGAAGGGTTAAGTCAAAGAATAGTAATACAGTGATAAACATAAAAACGCTGCTGTATTCTGTGACCAATAACGCATCGTGGCATGCATGTAAAAATGTACATGAAACTTAATGAACACAATTTTGAAAACAAAAGATACATGCCAAGAATGACTGCTTCGAGGCATTTAATAGGTAGAGATTCTCTAATCATATCTTTAGCAACGTCCATTAACCTGTAACAAAAGTTATGTTACAGTATTTCATTGCATAAAATATACATCTAATGCATACCCAGAAATTGGTCGATGTTTCCTGATTTCGTAGAACTGAGTTCCTGTGTGGTTGTACTGCAGATCAGACATGTACTTTTGCACGATGCTAAGTTTCTCTGCGACGGTTAAGGATGGAGAGAGATTCAGGGGGGCCTGAGGGACTGGCATCTGAAATGTGAATTTGATTAATAATAACTAATAACTGTGCTGACAACAATGTTAATCCTTGGTTAAAGGGAGAAGGGAAAAGGTGGGCATAATCAGGCAGTATGCATGGAAAGAAGAATTGTGTCAGTAAGGAGAGAAAACTGGGTCAGTAGCGAGGGAACATAGGATCATTAGGTAGGGAGCACAGAGGCCGTGGGGAGGGAATATTGTGTAGGGGACAAAATACGTACCATAACATGGTATATAGATGCATGGAGGTAAGAAATTCAATTGAGTAATTTTAACTACCGGTATTAATATTATTATACAGGTACAGTAGTACCTGCGAATAACGAACACACCTCTAGCGAACAGTCCTCTCTAACGAACGATTTTCTTTAGACGCAACTCACTCCCATGTTAACCAATAGGAAACCACTCCTGAGCAGCGAACACCCCGAAACGCGAACAACAAACACCCCTCTCAGAAATAAAATATTTTAATTTTACACTTTTTCAATTAAAAGATAATAAAATCTTATGGCAAATGCACACAGCACACTATTAACGATGTTCTATGGTGTTTAGCGGGTATATAGGTTGCTGTAATTATTCATGCGAGCTGTTGTTGTGTGCCTGTTCGCTGTTCGCAAGTTAATAGAATTCCGCTGAGACGGCCGTGTGCGAGGCGCCCATAACACCTGAAGGTTGGTTTTCAAAGGCTCGTAAGGTATTTAAAATGATTAAGGCTGATATGTATGTTATGTTGCACTTCATACGAGAATAAATTGCGGTCATAATTATGCTTACACAGTAGAAAACTGAAGAAAAAACAAAAACAAAAAAACTGGGTGAAGTCAATTTTAGCGGGTCAATGGGCGGGGCTTAACTTTAACCTGTCAAATCAGCCAAATCGTCATTGAGATAATATTTTGGAGTAAGCACGTGGTCACTCGACGGCGCTAAAAGTTAATGCAGCAAGCAGAGGCAATCTCCCCGGAGGTGCATGCCGACTCGCGAGCGCTGGCTCAGCGGTGGAGTCTCACGCTGGGAGGCGACGCGCGTTTCAAAGAGATGGAGTAGAGTTACAGCTCCATCGATGGAGAAACAGATTTTATTGAAAGATAAATGATTCAATAAACTATGAATAAACACTATACTTCATTGCTGTTATTGTTGATTGCTGAATTGATGCAAAGCTAGCATGAGATGATGAGTTACCATAGTGACCTAATTTTACACAACCTTGACTAACGAACACCCCCGAACTACGAACACTTTTTCTTGGATCCAGCACTGTTCGTTATTCGCAGGTACTACTGTATAGGCCTATACATTAAAAGTATAAGCCTATACCTGTAGTACGCGAAGCATTTCCGCTAGATTAATACCTCGGGTAGATCTTTGGCATCTTGTATATCAGGAGCCATCCGATATCCTTCAGGGTGGAGTTTTGAAACGTGGTTCCACATGCGATCGTAAGTGAAGCTATCCATAGGAAACCCGCTTTGATTCACATAAAACCACACGCCTCCATCATCGTTTTCCTCTTCTTCTTCGTAATCCGCCTCTTCTGTTCGACTCATCATTCCAAACGCTGAAGGGCTCTCTTTAAGGTTTGTTGTTGACATCTTGATATCCACTCCTGCTGAGCTAAACATACATCACAGAGCACTGAACTCATTAGGAAAAATTGTTTACTCTAGCAACAGTTCATCCAACTGGAAATCATCTTTGGGAGAAAATATCAGATGACTCAACGCTTACTGCCAGTTGGATAAATGAAAGTCATGGCCGCAAATGTGATAGAACTCCTGACAAGCTCAGCAAAAATCGACCGTGATCGTGGTGTAAATGAGTTACAGAAATGTCTGAAAGCAGGAAATGGAGACGAATCGAGGAGTTTTGAAGCCGCAGTACAAAATTGGCTGAGTGATAAAGAGGCTCCATGGGAAACGAAGCATGGTGCTCTGTTAGCGACCAAAGCGCTGCTCGAAGTGATCGACGGTAGACCCCAGTGTTCAGATGAGTTTGTACGTTTGGCTGAGCAAGGTGCTATGCTGCTGTTGGAATACACAGAATCCAGAGTGCGGTTGGCTGCTGGTGAGTAGCAGAATTACTTCACAATGCATCGCAACGGTTCATCATCTTCCAGGAGAAGTCATCGGAGAATTATGCCGTCGCAACGGGCCTGAGGTTTATGTCAGTATCAAAGATCGGTTGATTGAAGGAGTGCAGTGTAACCTTGAAAGAAAACCACTCACCGATGCAGAGCTCCAAGAACAGCAAGGTGCAGATAAGCTCATTGAAAAGCTGTCATCCGGTCCCACCGATCGCAAGGTTTCATCAGACCAATTAACCGATGAACTGCATGTTAATTTGATTTTAATTCATCAGCAGAGAAGGAACAGTGCTGATGCTGAGCAGATCTTTCACGACACAGCCGGGTGGAAATCCTTGGAGACGTGGATGAAGTACGGTGATAGAATCCATCTGCAACATGTAATAATTCTCTCTCAGATGTCTGCAATGTGCCATTAACGGATGCGGGAGGAAATTCGACCCTCACATTGATCAGGATTTGCTAGAACTCGTCTTTCAGACGCTCAACCACACAAATCGCTTTGTCAGGGAGACTGGATATTACGTGTGTGGGGCCCTGGTTGGCTGCAACGCTTCAAGTGGTGAGAGACCTCGACATTAATCCTCTGAAATCCCAGGCTAATACCATTCATGATATACGCTTTGTTTTCTTCACAGAGGAAGAAGTGAGCCCTAATGAGAACTCTGTGTACCGTCATGGAGATCTGTTCGCTCAACAGTTGGCGAAAGGTTTAGCTGACAACTGGAGTCAGGTACGTTGCTAACCTGAGGGTAACATATCCTCGCATGTCAATCATTTCACAGGTGAGATTGGCCTCATCAGCCGCTGCCAGAGAATTCCTCATGGGTCTTCCTAACGATGGGCCCCGACAAAAGTTCTTTCCCATTCTGATTCCCCCTCTCTGTCTCAACAGGTACTTCCATCATCAGCTGTTGATTCCTTAAAACCCCTTTATTTTTGCTTTATTTTTGCTTTATTTTTGCTTTATTTTTGCTTTATTTTGCTTTGCAGATATTACGTTGCTGAGGGAGTGCGCATTTACAACCAGAAAACCTGGGCTCAGCTGACCGAAGGTCGAGGCAAAGAATTTGTGGAAATGTACATAAAGGAAGTGGTAACATTCTACGTGGCTCAGTCAGAAGCTGATAACCACGCTGTGCGAGAAGCAGCCTGCGCCTGCATAGCTGAGCTTGGCTCTAAGGTTTGATCGCTTTTAGATAGAGAATATCTTTACTCATTCCTGTTTCCTTAGATTGATCAGGATGTTGTCCGTCCTTGGGTTGCTAAGCTGCTTGACGCTCTCCTCGTCTGTTTCAAGGACCAGAGTTGGCCCGTAAGAGATGCTGCGTGTGTGGCTTGTGGAAATTTTGTGTCCTGTTTCCCTGAAGAGTGTCGGTCAGTACTTGGTCAGCCCTCTGATTCTGAAAATGAACTTTTGCTTGTTGCAGGAGTAGCATGGACACTCTATATGTGCTCTTCTATGAGAACCTGGAGGATAATATTCCTTCAGTGCGCCAGGGGGCGGCCATTGCCCTGGTGAATGTCGTCAGAGCCTACGGTGGGTCTTGGCTGATGTTTGTTTATCTCTGTAATTTTAAGGGCCGTGATGGCGCATTGGTAGCACGCTTGCTATTGGGGGTCGAGGGTTTGATACTTGGTTGGGCAACTTACGGGGTCGAATTTCGCTGACTGAAAACTCATGTTCACCACAGCATGACACATTGCGTAGTGTCAAATCGTGGTACCTGGTTGGACAGTGATGGATATTTGTGTTGGATTAAGCAGGCTGTGTCTTCGTGGCTGCGCTTGCTTGTATGCTCCTCGGGGAGTTGTGTTAGTGTTGGTTTGATGGATCCAATAACCAGGGAAATTACAGTAAAAACCTGTCTATAATGACCACTCTGGGGACCGATTTCAAACTGTCGCTGAATACAAGGTGCATCTTGAGCCAGCTCATGACGGTGCGGTATGATAATGAACCAGTGAAAAAGGTCATAATGCTTCCACATACATGTATGCAAGTACATGTGCATGTACAAATGTATTATTCATGATGCAGTAAGTAATGCATTACGCAGGAAGGTACACAATTATATAGGGGATTTCGACAATAGAACGAGTCCTGCTTTCAAAGTGCTTTGACCATCTCTGTGAAAAACTGATGTCAAAATAGGCAGTCATGTCGATTACAGTGCTGACGGGGGTGTGCGTTTTGTGCAAATTAGGCGTTCATCTGCTTTGTTCTTGTCATTAAAGACATTCTTTCGTGCTCTTAACTGACGTCAGCAAAACGCGAGTCGACAACCATTGCTTGCTCTTGTCAAAGCGTTCCGCAATCGCTTAATGCTTTAAGTGGAGACAGAGTGGGAGGAGGAGCTTGACTTGACCCGTGGCTCGATCAGCTGTGAAAACTTTGACGTACGCGTGAATGCCCAACAAGCGCCCGGTCGTTTAACACAGGGTCAAGTGTGATTCGGGACCAATAATGACCGATCACTGGTCGTGTGGTACGGATGGTCGCTGAATACAGGGTCACTTACATGTTAAAGTGGTTGGGCGGATTTTATGTGGTTGCTAACACAGGTTTCACTGTATTTTGAAGTCAGAGGGACGGACATTGCCTCTGGTTCAGACTAGAAAAACAACTTTACTTAAACTTTTTTATTACATTGAGTTGAATCATCAGGAAATGAAGCCATGGAGCGAGTTGTGAAGAAGTGCCAGGAAGGACTTGAAGGGGTCGCGCACCAGCCGGACACCTCAGAGAAATACGCCAATTTGGATAAGGCGCCCGCAACGTACGGTGTGGTGAAACGCATGCGGGATAACGACATGGATCTCCACACTGATAAACAGGTGTGTAGGTGAAATTAATATTACTAGTTAATCTTCCATAGAAATAGATGGAGTGTAATCAGAATAATGATATAAGAGTCATAATCATTTGCTTCCATTTCAGATGTATTCATGCGGTTCACTTGCTCCTAAGATGCACAGAGGAGGCACGCGGTCGGGAGGCTGCATGGACCATCAGTTCCGGCGTCCGTCTGAACCGTGGGAGCTGGGTGAAGGGTCAGTGAGTGCACTTTGATTTCATCATTTCACCGAGGGTTCTTTGGTTGTTCAGGTGTGTGAATGTTGTGGCTGAGTTGTCGCGTGTTCCGGAAGCGTCCTCAGCTGTGAATAAACTGATCCCTCAATTAGCGAAAGCAGCCTCGCATCGTCACTATACCCACCACATCAACTTCCTGGAGAGCGTCTGCAAAGTGGTGAGTGAAATGAGTGAAATGAATGCTATTTTTATTCATATTGCTGCTTCACACAGTTAATAATCATAGCAAAAGGAGTTGGGAAGAGAGCGTTCAAAATGCATTTGGAGCTTTTCTTGGATGACATCTTCTACAGTTTGGTTTGTGTATTTCTGACCTGCGTCAATTCCTTTTCTAAATTCCTTTTCTGAATTCTTTTTCTGAATTCCTTTTCAATTGCAGTCCTGTGATAACCCACTCACTTCTACCGCTGCCTCCCAATGCTTGAGTCAACTAAGTACTTTTCTTGGGGCTAATATCCTGAGAGGGCGAATCGAACAGTTTAATCCACGGTAGCTACTCATTTAATTTTCAGTATTCTTGATAACTCTTTTTGTGTTTGCTGTTTTTTTTAGGTATCTTCAACAGTTGCCTGTGGGGCCGCCAATGTGACCACGATAAAGTACATGCCATGTTAAAGAAATAGACGCATATGTTCTGCACTGCAGAGCATCCACATTGCTTTTTTTGTTATCATTTCACCCAAAGCTTATGTATTCTCTGAAGTCATATTGTGATTGGAAAAACAAACCTGAAGTTAATTGTATATTAATGGTCGAAGGAATAAAAAGCTTGTTTGATATGGTTTCCTGGTCTTTCTGTTATTCTATAACGAAAGGATCACTTCCATCTAGCAAATCAAGTCAATTTAGCTAGAAATCATAACGTCCTCCTAATCATGAATATTCATGAGTCAATGTTTGGCTAATCAGCAAGTAAGAATTTGGGTCATTGACCTCATTTGACCTACATTGTGACGTTGATAGGCGTCGAACGAAGCCGAAGGCTTGGAGTGTATTAAAAATTACTGATAACCTGTTTATTCTCAACAACTCTGTTTCACCGAACGTGCAAAAAAGATCGCAGCATCATGGAGATCAGATTTGATGGGAAAAAAGCGCTTGTCACTGGCGCAGGGAAAGGTAAACTCCATCTCGACTCTACAACTTCATCTAAAATATCATTTAATGTGGTTGTATCATTATGATATACTCATATAGGCCTATATGATGGTGTATAAGGGGTCCGCATCCCATATTGTGTAGAGGGCCGGATCATGATAAAGCCACGTGGCTGCGGTCCGCACCTGATAATAAACTATAATAGCTAATTAACTATACAGTGTTTATTATATGATTTTCAACAGGATTGAGATTTGAGGGCAAGAAAGATATTAGAAAGCTGTGCCTAAAGCACGCACTGCTAGGCCCAGTAGGGGGGTCCGAGGGCATGCTCCCTTGGGATTTTTCCTAAATCCAAAGGGAAAAGTCAAAAATTTGCGACGCACTTTTAATTAGGACAAAAATATTCCTCTCCTATCACTTATAGATTCAAGATTGCAATATAAGGCAATTAAGTGAAGCCGTAATTAAGCCCCCAATTGCCTTGCCTTGTAGACATCAACGGAGTGATCGTTCTTATGAAAATGCCGCTCACCGCACACGCTCCTTGACTACCATGTCATCGGCTGATCCTTACAGTATTCCTCTGCTCCAGCATTTTCTTAACGGGTATGTTCACTGGTATATGTATAAGTATCATTTTAAAAACACTGATAGGTATATATGCAATGAGAGCTCAGTTATCTTTGGTTTCCATGGAAACAGCTGGCTGATCCATGGTTCCAAACTAGCAAAAGAATTTATTCATTTCTTGACAGTATACAATGAAGATCCAAAAAAGATCTCATGTGATATGAGGCTGGATTAACGCAGCCTGATAATCCTCCACTCTCTGTTTGCATTCATTGTATTCTAATTATTCACACCCATTTAATTATCTTTTATTCTAACTACAGGAATTGGACGAGAAATTGCAAAGGCTTTGTACAAAGCGGGAGCAGAAACATTTGCTGTTTCGCGAACCCAATCAACTCTTGACTCATTGAAGGAGGAGGTCAGCGAACCAATCACAATAATCTTCAATCCTTCTAGTTAATTAATTAGTTAATTAATTAATCTTCATATCTTCTCCTCATCAGTGCCCTAACATGCACTGTGTGTGTGCGGATCTAAGTGATTGGAAGAGCACCCAAGAAGTCATTTCATCGATGCTTCCTATCGATCTCCTGGTGAACAATGCGGGAACTAACACACCACAATCATTTTTCGAAATCACAGAAGAATCTTACGACTGGTAAAAATCAGGAAATCACATGAACATTAATCTCTTGTGTTATTTTTTAGCATTATGAACATCAATTTGAAGTCGGTCCTCAATATTTCTCAGGTGAGATCCTGTTTAGCTTTTGTCTTTTGCACTGGTTGACCTTTCAGATGGTTGCTAAGAGCATGGTTGAGCAGAAGTCAGGAGGCGCCATTGTGAACGTGGGCAGCCAAGCGGGGCTGCGAGCGATTGACTCCCACGCAGTGTACGGGGCTTCCAAAGCAGCCCTCGTCCAGATGACCAAGGTTATGGCGTTGGAACTCGGAAAACATAATGTAGGTTTGCAAATACATGCAACACGGAATATTGATGATTGCATAATACGATTTTCATACATCACAAACTGAAGTAGTCCCATTACTGATCGAAATAGTGTTTTGGTCACATAGGGTAGGGTGATTCTACTAAGCGCTGATTTGGGCTCCATTAACATGTAAATGTCTCATATTGAATCTTATGCAATAAGCAATAAGGAGTAATATTCTTTGGCCAGACCAAGTAGATTTTGAGATTTATAATCGAACTTGGCTTCAGGTACTGTAGGCGACTATGTGTGCTGGCCTGAGTCCCTGATCAGGGAATGAAACTGCAGCTGCTTCTCAGAACTGATAATCAAATTCTTCAGATTCGATGCAACTCTGTCAGTCCAACTGTCGTGCTGACTGACTTAGGACGCGCCCATTGGCAGAACCCAGAACTAGGCGGCCCTATGTTGAGCAGAATTCCGCTCGGCAGATTCGCTGGTCAGTCCTAACAAACACTTTTCACACCCTCAATTTCTAAATACTTGATATTTCAGAGTTGGAGGATGTCGTGGAGCCTGTCTTGTATTTGCTGAGTGATAAAGCGGCCATGTTAACTGGGGTCTCTTTGCCAATTGATGGCGGATTCACAGTGTGAAGAAAGAGTGTTTGTACATCTAGACATCTGTTTATATTCAGGGATATGAGTATTGAAAAAATGGGAAAAACGTATTGGTTGCACTGGGTCCAAATGGGTTTTATTGTGCAGTAATTATTCCCTGTTTGTTTTTGTACATTTTAGTTTTGTGTATAAACAATAATACATTACAATATAAATGATGGTGTGGTTGTAATTTTAGTGATTCTGAATAAAATTAATTGGTGTAATAATAATAATAATTTTTTATTCAATCATAACATAAAAGATGCGAAAATAACGTAGTGGCAGAAGCGTGATCGCTTTTGCGCCACATGAAAATTATAGAAAAAAGGAAGAGAGAAAATAATAGTTACGAGTCTTGCACAACGAGAGATTGACAAAATAATATAAAAAAAAAATAAAAGAGTTAGTACCATCTCCAGTATTTCAATTGTCTGTGTAAACAGATGGGACTCCTAGGATATAAAATTACAAACGCACCAGCAATTCAATTCCTTGCCAGCATTATGGCAACTTGGCAAGTGCCTCTCACTATAGTATTGACCTACATTTCACTCAAAGTTCCCATAAATTAGTTACCTGTTTGGCTTAGTGGTAGAGCGTTGCACTTTCAATCCAAGAGTAAGGGGTTTTATTCCCCTCTGACTTAAAATGGGGGCCAAAGAGTAAATATTCATGATTTACGGGCAGCCATTTGAGCAATTTGCGCTATACAAAATGATTTATTTATTGTCTATATAAGCCTATGGTTGCACGGGTAACAGTATCAAATTTGTGCCATCAACCCTGATCGGCCAGTGAGCTTTTATAGCACAGGAAAATGTGAAGAAAAATGTGAAGAAAACGGGGAAAGGTTCAAAATCTGACTGCTTGAATTCAATGCTCTTTTACTGACTGTCTTGAGACTGAGATGCGACTGTAGACGGATGGGTATGACACAATGCATGCATGGCCCCATGACGTCACACCAGCCAGCATACCATTGCAAACCAGAGGACTCTCAGAGTCACCCTGCAACCAGAAGACATGAGCGAGAAGGAGGCAGAGAGGTCGACGTTGCAGAAGCCTCTGTATCTATCGCAGGCGCAGATGTAGCCAGCATTGATGCTGCTAGCCATGCGATTCCTAGTTGGAGATGACTCCGATGGAAGCTCCCTGCAGCGTGGTGGTGTGCACGTCTATTGGAAAGCATTGTCGTTACACGATGTCAATGTAGTTGTATACTGAGTGTTGCGTCCCCATCCGGTGGCAATGCATGTGCTGGTGAAGTCGCTTGTAGCACACGAGCTGAATGCGCACGCTTGGCTGGCGGTCAGCACGGAGATGTCGTTTGGGAAGCCGTTGCAGAATGAAGGATGATGTGATCATTATTTCAGCTTATAGCCTCGGTATGATGCTGGCTGACAATGCGTAATTACGTAATTTGCACGAAAGGTACTGAAATGAATTTGTTATGTTGTTGGTGAATACATGCCAGTTGACTGATTATCAGGGAAAATCATTTAATAACCGGTTGATACCGCGCAGCAGGTATACCGACCAATAACTACAACATTGACGAAGCTTAATTACACAGCGAAATTTCATGCGTTAGGTAAGCGTAATTCTTTAGAACTTTTAATGTCATATGTTTCTCAAAGAGATCTGCGTTCTGTTAATCAAGTTTTACTTACCCAATTTCTGTCTTACACTTCTTGCTTTTATCATCTGACTAAATCCAGAGTGTTAATTAATCATATCGAAGTTCAAGGTCATGGTGGTAATTAACGCAATTAATTGCATAAATTGAGGATTATTTCAAATTTTGTGAATGTTATTAGTAGAGTGAAGCGTACGCTGTTGAGTGCTCAAAGGAAATGACACATTTCATCATATTTGTCTGTGTTTAGTCGAAAATCATATTGTGCCATTTCTGTGCAATTTCTCGAATTTTCTTATCGTTTCTCCATGGATTTCTCCCAATTTCTCTTGTTTATCGACTCGGACAAATAGCACCAAACTTCACAGGAGCATTGACCTTCAGATATTATAATCTCCTATTGAAATTTTGAAGACAAAGGTCACAGGTCACAGTCAACTTCTTAAGTTTTAAACTTGGTCGGCATTAACTCATTCATTATTCAAGCTACTGTTTTGTAGTTTACACCAAACAAATTAGTGCGACTAGATATGGGGTGATTGGGGTCCCCGCACTTTTCAGGGCGAGGGTAGACAGTAAACCTCAGAGAAGCAACTCCTCACTCATTCAGTACTCTTACACCGTTGAGTAGCGCAAGATAACGGCACTTGGTAATGCTGATGCACTGAGCCGACTGACTGCACGAAGAGCAAGACCCAGATTTCGATGGTGACGTGAACAGTGATGAAGTGTGTCATGGTGAAGACTATTGGACTGCAACTGAACCCATTGGATGCCCAAGTTCTGATCAAGGTGACTTATTGGAAGATTCGAGACAACCTGACAGCTACTGATGGCTGCATTGTCCATGGATGTCGATTGGCCATTCCTGAGTGTCTACAAGGGAAGACCTAAGAACTCCTGCATTTGAGCCACATGTGGATGCGGCGAATTAAGAGAACAAACACATGACGCACTCACGTCAGTCAATGATGATGGACAGAGTCTGTGAAGGTTTGATTTCATTTCGAGTACAGTAAAACCCCGCTAACTCGAAAACGGATAACTCGAAGACCCCTCTTCGTCGAAGTGTTTTAAAAGTCCCGACGACTCCCCTATACTTAGCATTACAGATTGCTCGGATTCCTCGAACCCCGCTTCGTCGAAAAAACCTGTTCCTCGAACATATTTTTCGGTCCCTTGAGCAAAATCGAATCGTATTCGTCGAAGTTTTTTTTTTTTTTTTAGATCAAAGAACCCTTTCGCTAATTGCAATTAACGCTACTCTGTTTACTGTTTGGACAATCGTTA
>KB309537.1:491781-513639 GCA_000328365.1 Capitella teleta
TTTCATGTGTTGGCAGCTTTAAAGTGGTCAAGGGTAGGTCATTACGCTATCATAACGTAATTTGAGATCAATATGCTATCATAACGTCATCTCATAGATCATAACGTTACCAAAATTCGAAAACCCCTCTTCGTCGAAAACCTCTTCGTCGAAGTGTTTTCGCTGGTCCCTTCAAATTCGAGTTAGCGGGGTTTTACTGTAGTTTAAGGAGTTTCACATTAATTGTGTAATTTATGCCAACTTTGGTATTCTGCCCTGTGTATACATGTATAATAACTATTACAGTACTGATAAATGATAATGTAATACATGTACAATTTTATGCACCCAGGTTCGAAGCATAAATTATTTTTCTTTGACCTTTTCAATGGCGTATATAATTCGCGTAAACCTGGCTGTTCAGTGTGTGTTCATTCTGACCTACATCGTGCACCTTATTTGCCCGAGAAAGTTGTAACGGCATTAAAGACATCGTCCTTCAGCCTTTGAAATTATTCGATGGCGTTAGCCTACTGGGGCAACAATGCAGTGCTTTATATTACCTTATATAATCGTCCCTGGTTCATCAAAACAACGTAGAACCATTGCTGAAGTTTTCCTCTCAGAGTATCATGGCTACAATGTCATGACTGCCGCAATGGCACCCAACCACGCTCCGCTATGAAAACGTTCTGATTTCTATGGAAATGTTAGCAGGCATATAAAGAATGACATTGGCACCACCGATTAGTCAGTCATGGACCACAGCACTGAGATCAGCGTGGTTACCACTGAAACCTCACTGGAGCCATCCTTGGACACTTGGTTGACTTCTTCTGCGCTAGAGCCTCGTTGCTGATAAAACTGCACAACACCCCCCAATGGCACGTGACCGATATCACCACCCTGGCTATTTATGGCCTCGTTCTTGTCGTCTTCATTGTGTCTCTGGGTAACTCGCTGCTGATTGGTTTAGAGCGTTTTGTGGCCACGGCGCATCCGGTGTCGTACAAAAGTACGATCACCAATAAGCTGCTGTACATTGGTGTGATTTTTACTTGGTTTGCATCGATGGCAGTGATTGTTGCTCCAATGTGTGCGTACTTGATGCATGGCGCCGGTTTTAAAGTGCAAAGTGGTCGGGATTTGATCATACTGTACATGACGTGTAACCTCCCGTCTGGATTCACCAAATTCATCGCCATTTTGGCAACGTTGTTGATGACGGGAAATTGCGTTCTCTACTTGGTCATTTTCATTTGCTTCAGGAAGATGACCAACCGAATCGGCAACAGTTGCTCTGCGCCCGGGGCATCGTCAAGAAAACTCACCGTGACTGTACGTTGTCATTGTCGTAACTCTCGTGTGCTATGTTCCAACCACTGTTTACCTATTTTCACCCCCAGTAAGTGTTGGTGACGTCATGGGAGGCATGTCAACGTTCTATCGCGTTGGATTCCTGCTCCAGATCTGTGCTCCAAAAACAGAGGCCATGTAGTGAATTACAATGCACATGTGTGCATCACCCTTTGTGAGCCGTTACGTCAGTTCATTGTTTATTTGTGCGTTGTATTTCTTCTGCAAATCGGTTTCCGTTAACCAATGGTTTCTTCACGTTATATCTCGCTGTTGTTGCATGATGTCAAGCATGTTATTTTTCATCTACTATTCAAGGGTGATCATTAATTTTATAGAATTTATATTACTTTTGAACAAAAGATTTTATTTTAAATATGTTGTCGTTACCGAAGAACTTATTAGAATGATAAAGTCGTTGATTTTGTATCTCAATCATTTTTTGTTAACTTATATGCTACACGATCGGAACAGTCTCTCTCTTTTTCGGAGTAAGATTTCGAACTCCAACCAAACACAATGTTCTGTCACCAAAAACAAAATGTCTGTGCAGCTTATTTGATCGATTGAAGCCAAAACGGACAAACTATTAAGAGCAGATGATGTCCATTTACGGCCATTCTTTACCTCGAAAATAAAACAAAAAATCAATCAGAAATTGACAAAGGAAATTTTTTTAAAGAGGTTATTAATGTACAATAATTAATTAAATGTATGGCAGCGATATTAGCCCATGATGCTAAAATCCTTCCACTATACATGTACTTGGTTGAACTTGAAGAGATCCAATTTGAAACTTTGAAAAATTGCGGTGACCTTTGACATTAGACCTACAAATTTCTTTGGAACTCGCAGAATTACATGTCCCACACTAATTTGTGAGAAGCAAAAATACAAACTTCATATTAGTTATCGTTAAGGCAATTAAAAGCTTTAATTACCATAATTACCTTGATCTTGAAGCAACCTCATTACAATTCGGGATTTTGTACGCTGTATAATTATGCCAGATCAATACTATGAAAATTTCACGACAATTTGCATAACGACCGAGATATCAGCATTTGAAAAGTCTTAATTGCTAATGTATAAGATTATGTACAAGAACGGAGTATCAAAGAACACTTATACTTCCGAGCTTTATTTTACGTAGTAATACACTGAATTAATGCAAGATACAAATCGCTAGCATTATCAGCTAACTAGCTAGTCACGATCGAATTTGAAACTTTGGGGAGCTCTTTAAGTTTTTCGATAATTCATTCCAATTATTGTTATTATTATATTTGAATTATACTATGGCAGAGTAATGTTCATTGTTATTTATTTACCATTCTTGTTATAATTTGGGCCACGTGACGTGGAAATGGTGAGATTTGTGAATTCGATGCCTGAACTCGGGAGATCGACGTAGCCAGGCGCCGTTATTCATACTTTGCCTCAGGGGGTACTTCTGGGGACGACGTCTTTACTGTGGGAGGGGGGGGGGGTGAATAGAAAGAGGGAATAATTGAGTAACGAGCGGCGATTGTCTTGGATTGCTCAACACAGCTTTGATCTCGCAACATGCGGTGATTTTGTTATGACGTCATTACAGCGGTGCAATATGGTGACGTAATTAATTAGTGACGTCAGCATTTCTTCCGGTCATTCCCCTCGACCACTGATCCGTTCCCAATAATTAAGGTTCCACGAGGACAGCATGCCTTGTCGACGTTCCTGTTGACCTTGGAAGCCTGACGTCAAGGTCATGTAGGTCATGGCCTGAATGCAGGACAGCGTACGCGCGATCCAGGGGCCCCGAAATTGCCCACTGCGCAATTTCTGGCGATTTCTAGGAGGCAGTTGAATATGGCGCCATTTATAAGTATGTCACGTGACACAAAGGACCAGTCTTACGTAATGCATTTCGGTCCGATATGCAGATTTTATTGTTGCCTTTAAAAGAGTCGGCGACCTTTTCGCGCGCTTTTTCAGCACGAACACCGAGAAGTTCGCGGAACGAGAGCACGAAGGTCACCAAGGTCAGGAAGAAACATGAAAACAAAACAGAGAACAAGCCCCAACACGTTCTTTTTCCCGCTCAAAAATCGAAGTGCGCGAAATAGAATTAGCGCGAAGAAATTGGAATTATTGCGCAGGCGCACTCAGTAGGCAGATGCATTTTCCTGGCTGTTTGCCAGGTATCGATTCTAGCCCGATGCGCAATTAATCATCTATTTTTGTTAATACTTTGTTGTCCAGTGAATGTTTTTGAGGTCTTATGGGTTAACGAATCCCTTGTTGCATGAATTGGTGCGTTTTGATGGCGACGCAGAGAATAAAGTGTACTACAAATTAGTACACGCTTCAACACGTGTTCTTTTGTTTACAAACACTGCCCAGGGTTCGTGAAGCCATCTTCTGCTGACATCAGCGCAGAAAAGAAAAAAAAAAAAAATTCGTGCCAGAAAATGAACGGAAAAAAAAAAAAAAAATGCTTTGCAGATAAGTCGTGCGCACAACTTCGTAGATTAGAAGGCAACAGAAGATTTTGTCACATTTATAAAATATATATCTGAATAATTTGAAGGGGGGAAACCAAGCAGTCGAGCAATGAGCAGCGAACGTTTTGTGGAATCCCCGATGATTCAACGTTCGGCCAGGTTGAGGCGTAGCTCAGAAACGCTTACATAAACACATTCAATTGATTAATCTCTTTGACAAGTTAATATTGAGTGAAGGTAAAACACGAAAGTTTGAAAAAATGTTTTTAATAATTTTGTGTAGAATGAAAATATTAATCCCAACTCCTTTGGGATGACATAATAATAATAATATGCAAAATGAGACAAAACACAAAAGCATAAACAAACAAACAACATTTAAAATAGACATGCACAAATGAATAAATTAACTCTAAAAAATATATATTCTGATTTGTTTTCAATTTACGATCAAGCTCAAATTACCTATAATCGGGGATTGAAGGGAAAACAAAAAACAGAGTGTGAATGATGAGTACCCTGTCAGCGCAATTCGAATACAATTATGTAATAGCGCGAAGCAAGAATTATGTCACCGATTATTGTCGGTGCGTTTGACGATTTTGTAATCGTGCATATTGAGCCATAGAAAAGAAAATTAAAATTATTAATAACTTATGCAATAGTGAATGAGTTGTGAAAAGAGTTCCGAGGATAAAACCCAAAACAACATTAACTGGAAATTGAGCATCAACCGAACAGAGTGGCAGCCATGAACACTAAATACGAGAGATGCACGTGCAAAATATTGTCCTAAAATGGAGAAAATACACAATTAGGCTGAGTGACATTTGCTCAAAGCACCAGATGAAAGATTTTAAATTACGATCACTTAATTAATGAAATCCTTAACGAACGCTAATTTTCCCACCATGTGAAAATTAAGATGTCATGAAAAACGAACTTTGCGTGCATTTGTATAGTTTTGTACAACTGAGCGAACAAATCGCACACGCGGCGAACACAACGTATGACGTCATGACAGAGTGTGACGTCATCAGCTAAGTACACGTGCACTTCAGTCTTTGGCTTCTTCGGCAGCCGCTAAACAGTGGACGGTGGGAGATATGACCTTGTCAAGGTCATCGTTGAAGGTCCTCGGCACCGGGGTCGCTCTCTTCGATCGGGGAATGTGGAGAGGGTCGCGACGGTCGAAGCACTTGCACGACATTTTGCCACCACGCCGTCAGGCTGCGCTGCCGGAAGCGCGGGAACGAGGCCGGACGCTGGTTGCCAGGGGCGACGTCCCGGTCATGATCCTGCGAAACAGAGACATATCAGTTGGGGTCAATGACTCATGCTTATCTATGAGGTTAATTATTTTGAAGATTTAAGTGACGTGATCAATGTGATGCGCTGGGTTTCCAGTGATTCGGGCGTTGCAATTCTCAACTCTGATCCGAATGAGGAAACAAGCAAATGACCACGACGCCCAGCGGTCATCTTCACACCGCACACGTGTCGCGCGGGCATCAAAGACTGACCACCTGCGGAGGTCAGTGAGGTCATCGAATGACATGGACACGCAATGGAAGCGGCGGCGGCCATCGTAAATAAACGGCGGCTGAAATCGACGCTGAAATCGCGCAATTTGCAGGTCAAAGGTTAATTAATCGGTCAACGGAACATGAGAACAGGTGATCGCCAAACACGTGGCCCCACAAGGTCAAGGTCACTGAACCCAAGGTCACGGAAGCCAAGGTCATTGAACCCAAAGTCACTGAACCCAGACATGTACTTATAAGAAGTATCACCGTCAACTTTATGACCGTTTTGAGGTGAAGGATTTGAGTGTCGGGGATTCCCAGGTTTTAGCGTCAGATGGACTTTTTTTTATACTTTTTTTTCTTCTTCAATTACATGCATCATGAATGACATCAACAGACGACGATCATGATCAAGGGGGGATTGAACGTAGTTTTTCCGCACGCACGCACTGGTGCTGACATCGGCCGCACGCACCGCACAGTGCATGGGCGATTAGTGGATATTAATTCCTGACCAGATCAGTGTTGTTATTAATCACTTCGTTTCTCCGCCAAGAGGAACAACGCAGATTTGTTACGCAATCAGCACTCAGCGTGAAACGACGTCGCGCATGACGCAACAGCGTCTCACATCAAAAGATTCGAGAACAATCGACGGACGCCGCGGGAGGTATCGGGGTCATTTCGGACGCTCGCTTGCGTAACGCGTCTGCTGTTGCCTCATCTGCTCCTCCTTCCTCCTCCTCCTCCTCCTCCCTCCTCCTCCTCCTCCGCCGCCGCCGCGAGGGAGGGGAGGGAGGGAGGCGTGGTGCCACGCCCCTCTCATTCAGCGAAGCAACAAGTGGCTCAGTTAACGGGAGATGCAAGGCGTATTGCAACCGCAATGATGACACGCAACGGAGTTAAGCGGCGGTAAACACAACAAGTGATCTGCTTCAGTCGACTTTTGGCAAACAGCCAATGAAAAAGCAGGAGATGCATGTCACCACGTGAGACAGTCACACACATGACGTCATCAGTGCTGCTGTATGTCTCCAACTAATGTCTACATGATGTATGCAATACATGTATTGTACAGCAGAATACAACCGCTGTGATATCCAGTTCTCCTAAGCAAAACTGCAAACGCCAGGCATAGTACACACAGACTGTGACAGAGGCACGCATGCGCACAGAATACATTTAGATGGAGAGCACGAAGCAAGAGAATTAAATTTAATGCAACATTTTTAAAGTGAAACGTCTTAAAATTCATATTTATATCATAGAGATATCTACGTACAACACAATATGGGATTATCCCATGCATATAATGTTGCACCATTTCTCCTTATTATAAATGCACATAACATAACATCTGAATGTAAGCATCCTCCATTCTTCACACATGCATAATTTGAATATTCATGCATGTGAATTGTGAGGCTATAATTATGCGGGGTAAATATACAGCTCGAAACGCCATGCAAGCACCCCACCCCCACGGCGCATACTTAAGATTCGATGACTATTTCAAATGACCACTGGTCACTTACCATACTGTGGTAGAAGCGGTCAAACTCGTCACTGATTCGGCGCAGTTCCTCGGCGCACTGGCGCTGGGCAGGGGTCAAGATCGACGGCGCCGAGTGAGATCGGTCGCGGCGGTTGACCAAAGGACTGCACGCCTCTGTGATGGACGAACGATGACCAAACAGCGCTTCCGATTGAGTCCGGTCTCTGGATCGAACTGAAAGAAAAGAAGAGAAATTACGTCAGAGTGAAGCGACGCTGCACCAACACTGCGGCGTCGCCATGGCACATGGAATGAATGCCGTCAGCTCCGTAACCCGCATCATAATATGGAAATATGCGACTGACCCAGTCACGTGTACAATCGACGTGTGTACCCGCGGTGTACGCTCTGATGTCATGCACGTTCGGCATACCGTGTGAAACGAATCATGCCGCACCCCAGTGAAGAGCCCTTTGTTCATTGCAATCAGGCGTCCTTGGACAACAGCTGCTGGTCAGCCGTGCATCTGACCAAGTCCCCACTGCATGGGCTGGCATGCGGTCATCCAGATCGATATTCCAGTGGTCAGTTGGATGTGCATAACCCCAGAGCAATCCCAGGTTGAACACCCCCGCCCCAACCCCTAATCGGTTGAAATTCCCCCCACGCATGATACTAGTACGTGTGCTTACCTTGCACTGAGAGGGAGGCGTCGCCTGTCGAGGGAACCGCAGCCGGGGATGCTTCGCTGGTCCAGTCGCCAGACACGAAGCCAGAGCTGCTGCCGACCGAGAAGTGTCGCAGGTTGCCTCCCATGTAGACGCGGGGCGGGGTGAAGAAGGCGTCGGTCAGTCGATGACTTGCTGACCACTCGCTGGCACCGGACGCCAACGGGATTGGGATGGGCTGAGAGGGCGGTGACGTCATGAAGAGGTCGTCGTCCTCCTGGCCTTCTCCGCCCAAAGTGAAGTGGATGTCTTCAGTTTGCTCGACGCCAGCGAATCCAACCCGACGTTCACTCTGTGAGGTACGGTGGCGCACGGCATTGTCTTGCGAGGTACGGTTGCGCACGGCGTCATTCATGTCATCACTCATGCTGTTCACTTCGTCGTTTTCGTCACTGTTTGAATCGATGACGTCATGCGGTGTTGGGCAGGGAGACGCTTGGCGACAGGAAGCCATGAACATGCGCGTGCGTAGTGAGGTAGATCGAGCATCCAGCGAATGGCGTCGAATCGACCAAGAAACGCCTGAAAATTCGACACAATGAGGGTTCAGTCATGAAGCCAGTGATTTCAATTGTGAAATAACTAAGATGAAGACATATTTATAGCTCTGACAAACAGCCATATATAAGTCGAACAATAACCACAGCGCATCTTTTAATCACCACCAATAAGGACTCTATAACCATCTTTATAACCACGGGTAAAGTCTTATTAAAGTGCTATACTTGTACATTGATTAACTGAACATTCTAGAAGGAAACTAAAAACGATGACCTCATCACGCAAATAATTATGGTTACATGTATAATTATGTATATTATCATTATAACTTAAACTTATAATTGATTATATAATGAATCACTTGGATGACCTTCTTTATTGCTTACCTTGCCTCTCTATGCCTACCTTTATTGCTCAAAAATCATTTTTAATGAGAAAAAATCATTTTAATGATTTTTGAGCAATAAAGCAAATGGATCAACAAGTGAATGATTTCGAATTAATCGACATGAATTATTTGATTATTTATGCATGATAATTCATGTCAACAGATGCGTTATTTTTAAAACAATTTAAGTCATCAATTATAGAAGAGGAGTAATAGAGAGAGTTGTGTATATATTAATTCTTAATTTGTTAACAAGTTTGCTATAAATTGACAATAATTGCCTATACTCATTTACTTACCAATCAAGAAAAAAGACATGTTACATAGCCTAATTTAATTCATATCTTAGCATTCGATGTATGTAATTATTACGTCTCAGGGTGTTCCAGTGCAGTGAGTTTTTCAACCAGGAAGAGGACGGGCTTTTGCCATGGTTTTCTCACGTATGAAATGGCACTGTGCACCCATGACCTTGTGCATCTGTTTATTATTATTGCATGCAATTTTCTTTTATGTTAAGCGCACAGAAACTTTATACTATAATTGAACACTTTGCGCTATATAAATGAATAAATTATTATAATATTACTTTAATATTATTATTATTTTATTATTTTATCATGATCATGATCATTATTATTATTGTTGTTATTATTATTATTATTATTATTATTATTATTATTATTATTATTATTATTATTATTATTATTATTATTATTATTATTATTATTATTATTACCACTGCAACGGGCAGTAATATATATATATATGTACAGGGTAAAAGTAATAATTATAAAGTAATATAGCGCCATATAAATATTCATACCATTATTTTATTATGTCATCAAATTCTGATACATATATTGATGATTCACTCTTAGAAGGGAGGTTTATTCAAACAAAACAAAATTTTTTTTTTTTTTAACCTCAAAAACCTACGGACAATGAATTATGAAACTAATTATCGATATCCAGTGAATAGTGATACATCTTTAAACAGATTGAAATGGCTGTTGAGCGAAGTTGTTGCTTACAATTCAATTGATTACTAATTGCTTCGCATTCGACACAAAAACCACAAAGGAAACGATGCCATCTCAGATCTGCCAAATAAAAACTCAACAACTCGCGGAAATCGCAAGCTCAAAATAATTATCCGCGAAACTCATTGATTTGTTTCATTAACATGGTGCGATAACTGACAACTGCTTGAATGAGCTAATTATGATGCAACTACTTACACACAAACGATCACAGCTTGGGACCAAATGATCGAGCAGCACAGTTATTTCACAACGAATTAGTTTTCAGGAATATTGATCAACTCACAGGTTGAGGCGATCAGACCGGATCAAAGCCAAATACGTCCGAAAACACTGATGACTTCTTCTAAATTAAGAGCAGCTATAATTACACTTGCGTAATTCGAGCACCGAGCGCCCTCGATAAGCAAGTTATGGGGCGGCTGAAAGTAGGTCGTCAAAGTCCACTGATCATAGATCGCTGTGCAAGTGAGAAGAAGCAAGCCGCAGCATCCGACTTAGAGCCATCACTGCGAGCAGCACGAAGTCATTCAACCAACGCCATGTATTTCCACGTGCGTTTGTTTACAAAACAAATCCGCTCTTCAAGTTGACCTCGCAGTTCAGCTGCGCCATCAATCGATACCAGCCCAGTGTCAAATGTGCGCGGTAGTTATTCCAACACTTGTACATCAACAAACGATTCCTGTCACGGCGAACACAGTCTTCATTCGTGGTTATAAACCATCAATTCACATATAGCTTCATCGCTGCCTGTGAAATGATGCACTCTGCGCATGTGCGCTGAGTTAATTATGACCTCACTTTCGACCAATCAGAGAACGCGTTGTGTCCCACGTGATCCACGTGCGTTGTTACTATTTTGGGAAAAGACCAAAATTATTGATTGGTGGAAAGTTCGGAACTCATTGCACCTATGTATTCATCATCACAATAGAATGTGAACGACTGAACGTTTGCGATGCAGAAGTGCGCACAGAAGTTGTGGAACATCTGACTTGATGACTGATGGCGTCTCTAAACACTGACTTTAACTCCACGAACTACACTGTCTATAGATTTATATTAGACTGGTTTTATTGGGATGACAATGTCAAAAAAATGGGTGCCATGTGCAACAAAACGGAATATTTAAACGCATGTAGTATTTGAATTTCTATATTGACAGGTGGAACGTTAACACGGAGACTAGTTGTGTATTATGGCGAATACACTATTCACTGTCTCATGTTATTTCTAATTTTCTATACTAGTTGTTGATTCTTGCAAAGCAATGTGTTTTCAAACACAAATTACCCGCTAATAATATAACGTGTCGCCTAAATGTTCTGTCATCTCTCGTGGATCGTGTACACCTGATGAAAAAAGTGCTCAATAAAACATGTAACTCTATTCAGACAATCACACTCTGGAATCTATATGAAACGATATGTAGTGCATTGTAGGCCTAATCATAGAATGGTAGGCCTACAACTGTATTGTTCGTAATATGCTAATTATCAGCAATTCACCAATCACCGCAGGAATTACGACGGAACACGTACGCGGGCGGGCGTTTTTTTAACTGTGTTAATTTTATCAGAAGACAGTCAACCTTCTCGGTGCACTAGTCCCTCCCACTGGCTCCTGTAGCTCCTCCCATTCACCCTCACCCCTCCGCCCCCCTCGCCTGCATACGTCCGCCCCTGCCTCTTACGTAACAAAGGAAACGAATGTGTGAATTCTGGTACTAATTAATATGTGGCTAATCATATGACGCCACATTGCGATGGAGCATATCTCCACATGACTCGCAGTCTCGCACCTCGTCAAGATGCCAGCAATCTATGCACCACTAGAGTACAAAGGGCATTCAAAAGTTCATTTACAAGTAATTCGGATTTTTCAACCTTGCGTATACACATGTACAAGTGCTACAAAATGCTCTCTTTCTCGGATAATGTGCGTTTTCTCTATGTACGAGGGTTGTTCGGAATGTTTTTGGCCTAACAGAACGCGTTATCACAGAAAGTTGAAATTTTACTTTCCAGATGAAAATTGCAAGAACAGAATTTTCCAGAAAGTCATGTGATCAGCTCTGGCTCTCATCATCTCTCTATCCCAGTCAAGATCGTAGAAGGTTGCGTATACCTTCCACTTGAAGATAATGCATTATTATGTATAATACTGTAGCGTGTGTTGTAGAAAGGATTCTATCCAAAAGGTCAGAAATTGGCCATTAGACAAGACTCATAGAAACCTCATATAATTATCTCAGTTACCCATATAAAAGCTGATAAATATTAGAGTGAAGTAGTGTTCGATATTTCGTCTAAATGCGGCGGACTCCTTAAAAATGGTAAAATGAAGCCCAAAAGAGAGCACTTGTACTGGCCTAAATTTATGTTCCTTCGGGTAATTAAAACATTAATAGAAACTTGAAAACATTAAGTGAATTACACTACTAATTGTTAAACACATTTTCATGTTAATTCGCAAATATGTGCCAAGTTTTATTGAAATCGATGTATCGTAAGTAGGTCTAACGATCCCGTAAACTTAGCGCACTCGGTAACCTTTTTAATAGAATTTTAAAATTCACGTAACGAGACGGTTCTGACTCAGTATTTCATTTTCCCAAAAGAGCGTAATTTATCAGTGAAATATTGTAACATCATGTTGCAAATATAAATATTACTAAATCGTTAAAATTAAAAATAATTATCCAGATGTATTTTAAACAGCTGAGAAGAGAGAAAGAGGAGAAAGGAATTAAATTCATGAAAGAAACCTCAATTAGTAGAATTACCTCATCCACCGACAGAGCATCGATACTTTATTATTGTTTCTTCATTTTTATGGTGCAATTACTGGACAACATTTGTTTACGCCCTCTTGATGATTCTGTCAAATTCTAAGTGTGAATCCCTATTTTAAACGATGCTGAAGTCGGCATGCAACCCGATGCCACTTTTTGCACCATGACGCAGCATGCATATGCTTATCATTTACAATTGTAGAATTGAGTCTCTTATCTCGACTGATATTCTTTTATTTTAACTCTCTTCTCCAAATAATGCTATTTTTCCGACGTAACGACACCGTGATGCATGTTCATTCATCGTCATCACATTGTAACCAGGTGCAATGTCGCTTGATCTCGAGTCAGTTGTGTGCGTTATGAAATAATACTTGTGAGACATTATGCGTGTATTGATTGCAATTGTCAAACGGTTCCTCACTCGTTAAATTTATTCCCCACGTCCTGAATGAAGTCAATGCAGCTTACTAAAAAAGGGGCGGGAAACAGAATATATTATATCATACAGTATAGTAGTCGCAGTCTACTTTGGAACTGGCAGACATTTATATGAATAAGATCAATGATATATCCATTGCATTGATCATGTAGCGATTATTATAATCGGCAAGTTTCAGCAAGTTACAGCAAGCCCCCTTTCATTTGATATTTGATATTTGTGCGCATAGTCCCATGGCCTGCGAATCCTGCTTCATTATTACTTCAGTCGTCTGCTAATTCTCATCCCCAGATCCCTTAGCATGGTTTGATGTCTATAATGTATGTGTGTGTGTGCAACTCTCTCTAATTACTCTGTTGTTTGCCGCGCCAGAGAGCTCTGTCGTCGGGTGGATGGGGGGCGTCGAAGCGTGGGCAGGGGCACCACCATCGAGCACCCTCAGAGCGGAGACGTCCGTTCGTTCACCTTCGATTACTCCTACTGGTTGCATGGTGGATTCACGGAGGACCCAGGTGGTGTGTACGTCGCCTCGGACGACGCCAGCAGCGGCAACCGCTACGCTGACCAGGTGAGTGCTTGACCTTCTTGACCCCAGTGCACTCGCGGCATTCGCAGCATTCGCTTGTCTGTCAGAAGCTCTTCGTCAGCATCCAAAGCATAGACAAAGTAACACGTAACATGTTACTTTGTCTATGTCCAAAGCAAGCAGCACCCGGAAAGTCGCTTGCAGGTCGGAGCTTTGAATCATAACGCACTCACATCTTGAATTCAACAAATCATAACGCACTATTGCATCGCTACAAGAATCACAATGCTATAATCACAAACCTATAAACACGACCCTTTTCGATGTTTGTCCTCCACTCAAAGGGTCTTAAACCTTTTAATCATTTATTTCTACGTGTATTAAGTTGATACGAATAAATATAATTATATGTATTAATGCATGTGAAGCTAATTAATGGAACATGGGGTTAAAATTGACCATTCATTATTTTAATTAACATAGTCGCTATGTAGCACGTCAAAAGGATTTCATCAGGTCGATCTAAGTGAACATTTTTAAAGTTTGGAGAAATGCACCTGTGAGTTTTCGGTAGGACTTTGTATTTCCGTGTTCACCCTTGCTGTAACAAATTATTTGTTCCAAGATCCAAACTAAAATGTGGTCAGAAAAGCATTAAATACAAGAGGGTCATTACTTGGAATTCCATTCCTACCGATATAAGTACATGCTCAGTACTTTCAAACACAAATACAAGAAATTCCTTCTATCATTCTAAAACCAACATAATTAAGGCACAACAACATCCCTGCACTTCACGGCACTTTACATTTAACCTGTTCATGTCAGATTTTTTTTTTTTTTTTTTTTTTTTTTTTTTTTTTATTGTCTCATTCTTATGTGTGTCCTGTTCTTTCTTGTAAATATGTTATTCGTTATTCTCACCGCTGGTCCAATCTACATCAAGTCTTTGATTTCCTGATGCTCTTTACTATAATTGCTATTTACTATAATGATGCTATTTACTAGTATTACTTAAGTCTATGTTCTTGTTCTTTGTTTTTCACGGGTAGCAGCTAGATAAGCCAAGTGCTTCCCTGCTACCCAGACCATACTTTTTCCTTTGTTGTGGTCAATAAATATTCTTCTATTCTTCTTCTATTGCACAGAGGGAAAATTTATATTATTTTCAATATAGCCATGTAATATTATACCAAATTTCAGCTTATTGAAAATCGAAAGCGATTTAAAGTTTTTTTTGTTTTGTTTTTTGTTTTGCTTTTTTTTAGCATACATGTAATTCAAGCTGTGAATGCTTAATTGTAGTGGAAACTAACAAAATAGTGCTTGCAGTAACGCCTTTCGCAAGGGAGTTTGATGAATTATAATAATAATATTTAATTATTAATTATTAATAGATAATTTTTCAAAATTATTATCACGAAATTCTGCCGTACAGGGGAATTATGCGAGCACAAAATGCGCTTCAATGCCAGGAGCGATGGAGGCCTACCCGGTATGCCAAGAAAAGAAATAAACGCCATGCACAATACAGAATGAACATGTGTCCTCACAAAGTGAAGCATCGACATCAATATAAGTATGGCCCAATGATTGACTGCTTATCATCATCCATATAGAATGTGCAAAAATAAATATATATATCTATGATTAACTCTCCTCCGATGTATAACAGTGAGCCAATGGTTAATGGAACAATTGTCTCTCCATGCTCTCTGGGTCGTATCATTACAGCAGGGCACACACAATATACTTTCTTGAGTTCACATTTCTTCGAATGAAAAATTGAGAGCAAAATTATTTCATTCAGCAACATTTATTCATTTCAACACAAAACAGCAAACAGAAAACGAGAAGGATTTCCGTATGTGGGGATATGACGTCATTATGACCAAAGCGTCGATGGGATGATGGAAGTCGATTGGGTTTAAATATTACGATTATGTAAGCTGAGCTCTGATTGGATCTGATCGGACAGTGCTTGTTTCTATTTACACTCAGCGCGGGCTGCAATGAGGTCATGTGACGTCATCTGACCTCAAAGTACGCACCGGCAATCCAGTGAACACTATGACATCACTCTGAGCTGTTGGTAAATGTGTTGAGATTTGATTACATAATATTGTGCAGGTATAGCTGATATGGAAAGTGCGAAATCATTTGTTTCATTTCCGAGGAAAAAAAAAAAGAGAAAAGAGAGCGAGAGCCAAAAACAAAATCAAAGCAAAAATCACAGTCAACAATCGCGAGAACAGTATTCAAGTACAATAAGGTCATTGGTCGGAAACAACAAATGAATGACGAAATAATGATTGACATCGAATATAATTAAGCACACGCCAAAAAAAAAATATAGAATTTGTGAACAGCTTAAACGTGATTTACACACAGGGAACGGCTCAGTGGTACGACGGTACGAGAGGGTCATCCCGAATATCATATCACCAGTATATCAGTGCTTCAGTAGCGTACGCTGTATATATATGCCACAATATTCAACAATAGTATTACGCAACAATTGAAACGAGAATTTTACTCGAAATTCTGAGCAAACGAAATCATGGCTTCATGACGTCATCAAGGGAACGACTGCAGTGAGGCACAGAATAAACGTCATCTGTGAGTTTGGTCGCTTCTTATTATGACATCATGTCTCCCCCAAAACGCACGCCTCTGATCGTCCGCACGCCCGCACGCCCGCGCGGGGGGAACATTCCCGCCCGCAGCGGAACGGAGGCCTCAGCACTTCTGCTTGCAATGAATCAAGTCCGTTAATCCGAATATCCCATCGTCAACGCAATAACATCTCAATACAATTGAATTCTCAACACAACTGAAGCTCCTTTTAAATCGGTGAAGAAAGGGAAAAAACCAACCTAATAAATTAACGAATACATTAATAATTATATAACGAATAAATAAATAGGAAAATAGATAAATGCGAATCTTCAACAATCCCTCGGTTGTACGTTGCACTGGATAGCTCCACGGGCAACCAAGTGACTCTGTTGGGCATTGAACCAGCGACCAACTCAGCTTCAGGCCAGCGCCGTGACCTTATGACCTATACGCTTCCAATCCATTAAGTGTAACCCAGCCTTTTCCCAGACCATAAAGAAATGAAATATATTATTTTGAGTGATTTTGACAACTGTAGTACATAATCCTACAACTCAATAATTGAAAAGCCTTTAACAGAGAGACGGGAGGGGGTGTTAGGGTGTGTGGGGAGGGGGGGGGGCATTCACTGGTAGAGTTCATCCCGTGTCCCGAAATCTGCGCCCCTGGTCGCGAAGCCTGACGTTTCGGAGAGGGGCGTGCCTGGAGTAGGCATGAGGGGGGGTTGGCTGCCGTCCAATCCGAGGTAACCATCGTCCAAACGCTCCAGGTACTTCATATAGCTGCAAAATATATTACGCAATGATAAGTACAATGTAGTCATAATTATTGAGGGGATGTAAATCTCTTATTCCCAAATTCCCAATTGCAACCACAGAGGTTCTGCATGACCACATGAAAGGGATAGTCGGCAGTGGACAGTGACCAGCTATATATAGCTCACGATGATCGGTATCCTTATGCAAAAGTAAGGCAATTATAACCAGGCCATATAGCATTGGAGTTGCAGGACGATCAGCTGAGTGGCTGCAACCAGGTGCTATAGACCATGTCTTATAGCTCAGCGCTTACAATTGAGAATTATGGCATCAAATATATTGAATGCAGGAAGCACTGAAATCATTCTTAGACGCTGAATACAAAAGATCGAAACGGAGCTATAAGCCCAACCAGAGTGCCAGAATACACGCACTGCACGAATCTCCATTCTGCTGCAATTATCTTTGGTCAAACTCAAAACTAAATCTACGAACTAAATATCCTTAAACGTACAACTGGGCAAACGGTCGGGTCTTGGGTGAAAATGAAAGCCCTGCTTGGATTTGCCATCAACCCGCGGAAATGAAGTCATCCGCACAAACTTCCCCTTCCCTGTAGTCACATTTGCGGTTGAATTGAATCGGAATATGCACGGAGAGGATCCCGCCTGCAGAGTTTAGCTCAGAGTCGATTGGCAATAGCAAGCGAATGGCAAAATGAAGTATAGAAACACCCCCCCCCCCAGGCCATGATGTATAGAACACCCAAAGTTCCGATCTAAGAGTTCCACGCGAGTGGTTATTTTCACTCATGGATTTACCAGGAAGCGGCACTTCTCTAATATTAAGCAAAGAAGCAATGCAAGCAAGCGAATGGTCACGTGATAATATACGCATGCGCAGCATTTGATTTGACTTACACGAGTAGAGCGACGGGAATGACGAGAAGAGGACCAGACACGATAAACACGAGGCCACTCATGGACGTCAGGCTGGCCATGAAGACGGCGTTGTGGACGACTGGGCCAAGGAACGCCATGAGGCTCTGCGCGCTGTGCACCATGGCATACACGGAACCTGCAAACACAGGTAGATTAATGAGGTGTGAATAGGAGGGCCGGTTGAAAAGAGGAGCAAGGAGAGGTTTAGATAGGAAATGATATAACGAGTAGCACGACGGAAGAGGAGGTGGAGGAGAAGAAAGAGGAAGAGGAGGAGAAGGAGGAAGAGAAGGAAGAAGAGGGGGAGGAGGAGAAAGAAGAACAGGAGAAGGATGAAGTGGAGGATATAAGGAGGAGAAAGAAGAAGAAGAAAAAGAAGAAGAAGAAGAAGAAGAAGAAGAAGAAGAAGAAGAAGAAGAAGAAGAAGAAGAAGAAGAAGAAGAAGAGGAAGGGGAGGAGGAGGAGAAAAAAGCAGAGGAGGAGGAATGGAAGTAGGAGAAAAAAGAATTGGAGGAGGAGAAAGAAGAAAAAGAGGAGAAAGAAGAAGAAGAGGAGGAAGCTATGTAGTACCTTGCTCATCCTCGCCTGCCTGCAGCGACGCCAATGACCTTGCCACTGCGTATGGGGTCAGGTGAAATATTTGCACAATGGAAGCTGCAAAGACGAAATGAACACAATCAAACATCGAATAATTATGCGGGATTAATTCCCGTCGCTTGAGGCAAGCCTCGAAGGTCGATTTCATTGGGAAATTAGCACAATGGCCGCAAAGCTATGTCTGACATGGATATACTCATTAAACATTCCTAGCGTCATGCAGTGCTTGTTCATTAACAAAGGTAGACGATAAAATGTGAGTGAACAGGTGACAGTGACGAAGGCGAATAAAGGGGCGGGGCTATTTAAATGAATTTCATCCTTCATGCAATCCTCACTTCATGAAAATTATGTTTATTTACATGTAGTTAAATAGTTATGGAAACACTAGGCCTAGGCCTAGGTTTTTTCAATATTACACTAGTACTAGTAATGAATATCTCAATGCTCCATGGGTCATTGCAGGACAATGCCGTCATGGTTGATCGGTGCGTCGAACCAAACGAAGTTCGCTTCATGTATTAAGCCATGATAGCGTTCATTTGACCGCACTCCAACCAACATACCGAGTGCTCAGTTCACAAGAACAGAGGCATCTGCAATGACGTAAGCAATTACGTCATAGAGATCAAAGCATAGCACTTGACTCCCAGCATGCCTCTATCTTGAAGCAGAACTTCACATGATCCAGCGTGAAGCACGAGTCATGCTATTCACAACACGCACTTCCGCAGAAATGTCCCTCGGCCGAATACTAAATGCTCCCTTAGCGGGCATTGTTTGTAATTCAAACATTCATTTCCAGATGTCGGCGTTTTGCGCGTAGATTTCATAAAACGCCAAAGAAATCAATTGTTTCTCATTAATGATATAACCTTTAATAAGGAGGTGGCGCATCGTGCCTGCATGGCAGTGCATCCCATTCAGTCACATTGAGTATAAGCGACACCGACCTGCGTACACGAGGAAGTCTACCTCAGCAAACGCCAGTAGGAAAGAGCCGAGCATCTTGGACAGCATGGCCAGGATGGCGATGGACGCGTCGTCGGTAATCCTCTGCAGGAGCGGCACCCCTGGCCAGGCTCCCAGGCCAGCGAGGGCGTAGAGGATGAACAGGAAGACGCCGATCTGCATGGGGCGCCAGCTTAGGGGGAAGTTCTGCAGGAAGAGGACGAAGGTTCTTTCCTGACCCTGCTGCACGAACACGTAGATCTGGAAGGCAAAGAACACGGCCCACAGTTTCTTTTGCGGCAGCGTTTTAAGCGCAAACACGTGCTTGAGGCCCCGGAAGTCCCTCCACGAGTGGCCGGCTGAGTGTAAGGCAGGCTGACCAAGCGACGAACTGACCTCCCCGTTCAGATTGAGAAGCGAACGTCATTCCAATCGAGAACTCCACGATGGACAGGCGCAGTGTGCGACGCCGTGGGGAATCCGTGTCCGAGATGTACGTGGCATTGCCAGACAGGAATCCAGGCACCGAGCCGCTCAACCCGTTCACCAGACTGGCCATGACGAAGAGAACCTTGGTGGCTGGGTGGTCGATGTCTCCGTTGCAGATGTACAGAGGAAGCAGGAAGCCGAGGGCGTACACCGCATTGCCAAGGCACGGCAGCCACATGAGGAACTTGCGTCGGCCAGTCATGTCGCTCCAGAACCCGAGCACCAACACCATGAACACGGCAGGGAAGAGCTCAGCCACGTTCAGGTAGAGCACGATCAGGCTGCTCTCCTCGTTGACGCGCAGGGCAACCTGCAGAGTGTCATCCAGGGCCTGCTCCTCTCGCGTCACGTTGCCACCCAGCATGGCAGTCACGTTTGACGCGGGATCCAGCACCGTGACGTTGGGATGTGCTCTCGTGAAGTTGTCCAGCATCTCAGGAATAGCATCCTCCTGCTGTGAGCTGAAGTTGTACTTTTTAGCCACCAGGAAGTAAACATACTGTTGGACGAGTGGAATGGCTGAGTTCTTGGCGAAGAAGTAAAGCACAGTGCTGACTTCGAGCAGGGCCCGCTGACTGCGACCGAGCAGGGGTTCGTGAGCAGTCGCACTCTGCATGGATCCGAACATGGTGAAAGCGTGCACTTCACAAATCTTCCATCGCAATGATGCACAATGTTCACGGAGATCCGGGAAAATATCTTCTTGGTGTGACGCCAATGGCCGCTGTGTGTGCTGCCGGGAAGCGATCGATGATGCGCCGCCGCTGCCGCTGCCCGGAAAATCGATGCTGGTATTTCTAGGAGGGGTCGCCGGCCGCGTGCAGTGCTTCTGGCGCTGAATACATTCCGTGAACACTGATCATGTCGTCATTGCCGTTTATGGTATCAGTCGGTATTTCTGGCTATCAGGGGGGCGTTTCACTTAGAATTCTTCCTAAAGTTAGGAGTTCCCAAGATGCTTAGGAGGAATCACCAGACCGTTTCACTAACACCCCCCTTAGTGCCAAAATAATTGTAGGAGGTTTTTCGTTCAATAGCGAACATTTCGGCGATACACCGGAGAAAACGAAACTGAATCTTGTCTGCTTAGCTCAGTCAGCTGTCGTCTGCAGTGAATAACCAAAGATGCACCATAATACTCCATAATGGAATGCCTTTGGAATAACAATCACTCAACTTCGTGACAATATTTGTTTTTCATCAAAATGTAAACGCAAAATAACGTCGAAATTAAGGTGAGAGATTTATTCACAAGTATTTTCATGAAAATTCCATGGCGGCGATTGCGTTTTTATTGTCAAATTATTAATTTTGTTTGACAGCAATAAAATTTTATGTAGACTCAGCGGCAGAACACACCTGTGTTACTTCACGCATTGACTACGGAAATGCATTGCTGCTCACCTGTTCAGCGGCATCAAAGAAAAGAATACAATTTAGTAATCCAGAATAGTGCTGCACGTGCCCTGGTTGGAATCCGTGATCGACGCGCGCTGATCACGCCCGTACTGAGAGCATTGCCACTTGAGCAGCGAATCACCTTCACAGTTTTATTAACTATTCACGGTGTTCTACATGTTAATTTTTATCCTGCTTATATATGTTCTTTTATTACAATGTATAATCCACTTCCCAGTCTGCGCTCTGCAAATGACCCTTTTACGATTTTACCCACTGCTTTTAATACCCGTGTTGGACAATACTCTTTTACCCACTATGGTTTTAAACTTTGGAAGGATCTGACTCTCGATCTACGTATTATTACCTCTCGAAATTGTTTTAAAAAAACCTCAAGACTCACCTGTTTAGATCCGGTTTAAAGACATGTATGCATTTTAAGCGCATTGAAACTTTTTATGTACTTGAGCGCTTTTAAAGAAATTAATAAATATTATTATTGTTATTATTATTATGTACAATATGATTATGGTTGTGTACCATAATTTTAGTTTTGGAAATACTTATGGCATATGAATCATAGAAATGGTTGTCATATGTCGAGTAGGCCTAGTCAAATTTAAAATAGGATTTAACTCTTTACGAAATGAATGTATATATAGTCATTATTATTATTATTATTATTATTATTATTATTATTATTATTATTATTATTATTATTATTATTATTATTATTATTATTATTATTATTATTATTATTATTATTATTATTATTATTATTATTATTATTATTATTATTATTATTATTATTATTTCAAATTGCACAGAGGAAGAGGAA
>KB309537.1:516709-537902 GCA_000328365.1 Capitella teleta
ACCACTTAAAGGGAGGGAGAACTGGTTAAAAATTGACTTTGAGTCGTTATTTGATGCACCATAAATGATTCCTATGCCTGGCCCACACAAGGAATATCATCGCTAACGATTTCGCGGGAGATATATTGCTAACTAGGCGTGACGTCAGCAGCTGTGATGAAACACCGAGTTCCCCATCTGTTACAATGAGCCTCGTCATATCAGCGTGTCCTGCGACTAAACCCTTGGATATTTTTTTTTATTTTCTTTTCGGAAATAGATAGAATAATCATTTTGCCACCAGTCAGGCGCGAAAATTTTTTTTTTTTCGCTATTTTTCTTATTTTAACAAGCGATTTTCTAGGACACCTACCATGTTTCTCATCCTGAAACAGTAAAAAGGTCAGCCAGAGTGCACCACGCATGCGCTTTCGTTTCGTAAACAACAAAGATGTCCTTTTATGGCGAAGATGCTGTGCTCTGATTGGCTGAAATCGATAGCTTCACGAGGGGAACGGAACCAATCAGCCATCAGCCAAACCAAGCCATCAGCTGACGTTTGCCTCCTATACTTCGCAATGGAAGCCATTCTCCCATAGGCGCAATGCTAACCCCGATATTCGGAATGGATTATTTCCTTACGCTTGCATCCAGGCATGGTGTTTTTGGCACGGAATGCTATCAATTGGTGCTATGAGTCAATAGAACATCACTTAAAATTTAGTTCCCCATCCCTTTAATTATTCAATCATATATTTCTCTCGATATTTCATTTTATCTTACTTGCGTGTCATGCGGGATATGGTTAGACCTCACGATGTCACCCCCTAGTCTACTAGCTTCAAACCGATCCACTAACATTTGGATGTTATCGCGCCCTAATCGGTAGTCCGGGGCGGCATAGTCTGGTAAATCACTCAGCCTCTTTCTTTCCAGGAAGACCCTTGGCCTTGGGTGTCGGCGACCATCAATAAAATCAGCAAGAGCCATACTTATTTATGTGTTAGCATGAGCTTGGGGATGCACAATTGATGCAGAAATATGTGCGTGCGGTCCGTGCGTGCGGGTCATCTTTCTCATTCGAGTTGTAGTTTCTGCGCTGATAACACTGGCGATCGTCGTTAGAGAAAAAAAAAAGTAAAATAATATTACTAATAATTGAAAAATGCGGCGTTTGACCAGAAATAAATGACGCTTATTTCAGCAAGAGGCTGAGATTGCCTTCCTGCTAGGAGAGGCAGGAAAACGTCCGAGACATTTTGCTGTTCATCCCAATTAACAAGAGGGATGAGCATGGATTCTATGGTGGCAGAACTGGACGACCACCCAGATAACTACATGTACTATAATAGGGGGAGCTCAGAGAAGACATCGAGAATGCCTCCAGTCGGATCAAGAATTTGTTACGTGTATACTTTCATATACATGTAATCCTTTAGGTATGCGTGTCTCTCATTCATGTAACCGCTTAATTGTCTATTGTTATCAATCCATACACATTAAATTTGATTATCCTTTTTAATACTACACATTTCTATAAATGGTACTCCAATATACATAATAGAGATAATTATTGCCCATTAATAAGTCATGATCTTAGGTTAGTTATCAGTAACTTATTAACCAGAGCATACACCATATGCGCGATTTGACCGTCCATATATATTGAGAAAATGGCATATTCAAGAAAAACACATGTTTATTCAAAACTAGAAAATGAAAAAATAATCTGACACTTTGAATCGACATTATTATCAAATGAACGTAATAAGTTCAATAAATGATATGAAATGAACATCAACATTCAAAAAGTAGAATAGTTATACTTCCGCAGCCTGCATTGCCAGGGCTATGACACTGTGCTCAGTCCCTTGATTACTGTGGTCTGGAAAACATGAGAAGCTTGGGGAGAAGGTGATTGGCTTACTGAAGCATGGGCATCCGGAGTTTGGACTTAAAATGGAGCTGCCTCTGCCCCCAAAAAAGAGCTCCATAATCTGTAGTTGTAAAAGGCTCTTTTGCTCAGGTTGCATTATCTTCAATCGTCCGGCGCATGCTCGGAAGAAATGGTCTTCCGGATCGTCATTAGTAGCCATCAACTGCCTCTTCCTCTCCCCATGGGCCTCGAGCAGGCTTGGCAGACAATGATCTGGATCGCTTACTCCGGAATGCCTGCTCTGGCAATAATTCCATTTTTCTATATAGACATCCTATCCTGCCCTCGATCTGTTCTACATGTATCACCAGTAGTATATAAAGAGCCGAAAGAGCAATTTCTGATTAATGTAACTTGTCCATTGAAAATATATTGCTGCTTGTCAACTAACTATTCGCAGATAAAGCGGCGCTGCACAATGCAGCAGTACAATCCATAGTGATAGTCCATCGAAGAAAACGGCACGCGATATTTTAAGAAGCTCCAGACCTTTTATTGTAAGCAACAACTTATAATTCACCAACATGATTGTGAAGATACAAACAGTTTTACAAGATACAAATTAGAATACAATACATTTTAGAAGATACAAACAGTTTTACACACACAAGGACACATCCTGACGATTTCTATACTCGAGAAAAAAATCGTATATAAGCATACTGGGCCTACAATTACGTATTAAGCACATTAATATTAGGATAAAAGCCCCGAACAAAAACATAATAACGTCAAGTTGAGCCTCAGTAATTAAAAGCAGCACAAGCGAAATGAATGAAAGTAGACAGCTAAAACACAGTGTGCATATTGAAGCATGAGAAGGGGGAATACAAATCAATCGAAGTCTGCGCAATCCGTCAAGGATTCACGGAGCTTCTTAGGAATAGGAAGAGATTTGGCTCCGTGGTAAACATTGCAGTTCATGCTGCGTCTGACGGCCAACAGTGCAGAAAACTGCAACGACGGAACCGACTGGCTTTTCTTCTTCACCAAGTCGCGATCAGACGCAGACAGGCTGTTGGCCAACTTGTCCATGCTCTTAGCTGGCAATCGATTGCCGGTCGCAAAGAAAGTCTTCAGAAGTGGACACCCAGATGGCAGCGGCTTCATCAGGAAGTGTTCGTTCACGCGCTCAGGCATTTTGCCATCCCCTATGGCAGCCAAATTCGGTGTCGCCAGTAGCAACAGCACCATAATTTCCGGGCTAAAACAACTCCATAATGGCAGCTTCTTCTTGTGTTCAGCCGTCCAAATAATAAAGAGGTCTGGATACGATGTAGCGCGGTCTAATATCTCACTGAGACACTCTCTACTGTGCCTCAGTGCAAGAATTAATGGAGTGAAACCGAATTTGTTGGGTTTGTCAACATCAGCTCCTGCTTGAATGAGTCTGCGTGCGCATCCGTGGAACCCCCTTTCACAGGCAATGTGGAGGGCAGTGTTGCCGTTCTTGCGTTGCAGCTCAGCATTCAGATCAACTTCTCCCCGTTCGATGAGCGAGGTCAGAGTGTCCTGAAGACCGGCACTGACCGCAGCGAGCAGTTGACGTTCCGGGTCCATCTTACTGTGTAACAAGCCGAAAATATCATCCATCCTGCTGAAAAGAAAACAGCTGTATGAGTAATGACCAAAGAACGACTGAGATTGGACAATCAAAGTTGTATGCTATTGAATTAATAAAATAATCAAATTGTTGGTGAATTTTTATTTAAAATTAAAAAAGTTACAAAAAGGACAACGAGACCAGGAAGAATGATGATAGTAATAAGAGAAGGGAAACTTACTTGTCAAGAATAGCAAAGATCTAAGCTCCAAAGTCTTAAGAAGAATTGTTGGAAGACTGCGAGAGGCAATGCTGTTGGACTGCTGGTTGTGTTGGAGATGAGCAGCGAACTTGAAGTTGCAAAGTGTAACTAAAATCCCCAGATCAGCCCTAATATAGGGAGTCAGCGTCTCAAGGAAGTTGACACGCGAGCGGAATACTTAACTGTGATAACAAACATGGTGTCGCTTCAAGCTGCCAGCCTCGCGCTTCCAGAGTTATTTTCACGGTTAACCAGTCGCTGAGATGACAACAAAGCCTCGATCGAACGAACATTTGATGCGGACTGACAGCGTCTTTAACTGATTTAACTGTGACCCGCAAATCGCCAGTTTATTTCGCCCTAACAAGCAGCGTGCGATTTGTTGCCAAACAGTACCTAAGAACCCATCCTAAACGTAAATCCTAATTCGTAAACCCAACTACATTTACGTTCCGCAAAACTTTGTAATTTTATTTTATTTAAAACACAATATTTTCTCACTTTAAAATTTTCATTTAGACACACAAGTATAATAACATATATTTAAGTAAATTATCATTGGGGCAAAATCCTAAGGCAGCAGCAGCTGATGTCTCAAGTATGCATGTATATGTCTCTTCCACACAACACAAATATTTAGCGCATAAATGGCTGCGTGGCTTTTCGGATCAAATGATGACAAATAAAATGGGCGGCACTTATCTTTCACGCACGTCCCGTGTGAAATTTTCCGTATTACATGTAACTTCGTTTGTTTTGTTGTTCAGTATAGTAACTAAGTAATTAATACCATGTCCATGTACTACATGTAGTAACCATTTGCCGCGCGAATCGACCAGTTTATTTCGCCCTAACAAGCAGCGTGCGATTTGTTGCCAATCATTACCTAAGAACCCATCCTAAACGTAAATCCTAATTCGTAAACCTAACTACATTAACTAGTCTATCTTTTACTTTTAAAGCTGATCTGAAAACCGTAATGAATAATAATAAAGAAATATATTTTTTTAAGCGATCATATAAAATCCTAGAAGCAAGGAGATTTATTAGATCTAAACTCCTTGCCTGGAAGTGTCTGCCACGCTCTCCAATCACGACTGTCACGTGTGTGAAAAACGGCTCGGAACGTTACCAGTTTTTCACCTTCTCATAATTGTGTATATTTTGTGCGAATTAATTATTATTATTATGATTATTATTATTACAGTCGGTTACGAAAACGCCTCCTCGCTTCGATTTTTCAAAGAGCGTTATGATATATATTGTCGCACACTTTTCGCAAACATTTAATGCACGTACGATTAATTGGCCGTATCTTTCTTCTACTAGCATTTACTAAAGCAAAACCGAACATCATTATTATTATTAGTTATATTTTAAACATGCAAATTGTGGTATTTAATTTGGCATACCGGGTACTTGTCTTATATATCGATGAGGATGAGGTCTGTAGGTGCAAAGTGCGCATACATTGCGGTATATAAATTAATAAATAAATTAATAAAGAAAGTAATAACCAGTTGTGTCTGGTTTATGTATTGGGTGGTTTAATTTCGTCGATCGATCGAGTATACAAATGACTGAATTTTAGTGATATTTGTGTGCACAATGCTAGATAAATTAATGTGAGATGAATACGGAAAACAAATGAGCATGTTGACTGCGAAAGAAAAAAGGTTAAAAAGCCTAAGATTTAATTACTCTAATAAGGAAATTAATTTAAAACTCCATTCACTTTCGATCAGAGAATTACTTTCCAAACCGACTCAAACACTGTGATTTCCGCTGAATTTGGTCATTAATTCTTATCATTAATTTATATTATATATTATATTATATATTATTATAAATCATAAATTATGAAGCACATAATAATTTGAAGCGCATGTGATGTGAACGGTGTCGTGAATTATGTTGTGCTAGGTACGCACTATACTCTGATCTAGGCTCCTACTGTAAACACCCCCCCCCCCAAACCCTACCGACATCCCCGAGTGCCCAAAACCCCCAAAAATATATCCTTCCTAACTGTGGTTTTGGTGCACTTTTTTTTCTGGCATATCAGACACCAGATCCCAGCAAAACAAATTCTGTTGCAATTGGTTCTAGGTTCCCTCTTTTTTGGATCTAATTTGGAATGTTAGCCACCGCACTAAATATGAATACAGCGACCTGAGGGTCACATGATTATGTTGCACGTGACTTCGGGTACTTCTTCAAGATGGCTGAACCGTTGGTTTGTGTCGACGACTTCGAGCGCTTTGCTTTCCAAGTTCTGCCACGAAATGCTTTGGATTACTACAGAAGTGGCGCTGACAACCAATCGACGCTCAAAGACAATGTGGCAGCATTTAAGAGGTCTGCCATTTCGTCTGTAGAAATCTCACGGACAATATTTATCTCTGAATCATAACGCACGTTCCGAATATCCAGTATTCATAACGTAACCCCCTTGTATTGAGTGGGCCAAAAGTAGTCTACTCCATGTTAACGATTCCAATGCCTTACACACAAAGAGAAGAGAACTAAATGCTTGGTAATTTTTCATTCTGCTATTTCTATTATGTCTTGTCCAATTTCATAAACTTCATTGCCGATTTATCTCAATCAAGGAGTGCACACAACATTCAATGACATTTTCACTTTTGGTGGCAAACATGGCCCCTGACCATGGATGATGGATGAGTTTTATTGAACGCACAAATGAGGCGTCGCTCTGGCACTATTGTTTTGTTTGAGAGTGATGTCTTTGCATAAATGGGCACAGAATAACATTGTCAATCCATACCAGGTATAGTTATTTTTTTGAATAATTGATACCTTTGAGCAAACTTGAGGTTTTTTTTTTTTTCAATATGGAGTAGATAGATTAATTTTGACCTACTCTGTATTATTTTTAGTAAATAATTACCTATATATTATCAATAACATAATAATTTGACAATTTAAGCCAAACAAAATTTATTATTTTTAACATGGAGTAGTACTTTTGGCCCACTCTGTATGTTTCGGAACTTTTAAAGTTTCACTATAATTAGTAATTACTTTAGATGCAGTATATACTCTACAAGGAACTAAAATTTAAATTTTCATCACAGGTGGAAATTGGCTCCCCGTGTTCTGAGAGATGTGTCCTCTCTTGACCTCTCAACGACGATCCTCGGCCACAAGATCTCGTTCCCCGTGTGTGTTGCTGCCACTGCAATGCAACGCATGGCCCATCCTGATGGAGAGGTAGCCACCGCACAAGCAGCCCAAGCAATGGGCACTGCGTTCACGCTTAGTACGATCGCCACTAGTAGTTTAGAAGAAATAGCACAGGGGGCGCCACGAGTGCTACGTTTCTTCCAATTGTACATTTACAAAGATCGTGACATCACCAGGCAGCTCGTCAGGCGCGCTGAGAAGGCGGGATTCTCCGCCCTCTGCTTAACGGTGGATACTCCATTCTTCGGGAAGCGCTTGGCTGACAATCGAAACAAGTTCAAACTTCCTCCGCACCTCAAGTAAATTTTGTGCTGCTCTATTTATAGATTAAAATATCTTCACTTTTACTTCCAGGCTGGCAAACTTCGAGGGCCTCGACTTCAAGTCTTCCGGAATGAGCTCAGCGAAAGAGGGATCCGGGTTGAACGAGTACGCTGCGTCCTTGTTCGATCCCTCTCTTACCTGGAAGGACATCGATTTCCTCAAGTCAATCACAAACCTCCCAATCGTCCTCAAAGGAATCTTAACAGGTTTGTACTAATATTCCCATGTTCACAATCATCTGAAATTTCTCTCAGCTGAAGACGCTCGCTTAGCCGTTGACGCTGGTGTTGCTGGGATCATTGTCTCCAATCACGGCGCTCGTCAGTTGGATACAGTGCCCGCCACCGTGAGCACTCACTCGTGTCATTAATCCATAAACAGTTTTTTTCACAGATTGATGTTCTGCCAGAGATAGTTGCAGCTGTGAAAGATCGCTGTGAAGTTTATTTGGACGGGGGAGTGCGATTGGGGACAGACGTCTTCAAGGCGCTCGCATTAGGCGCCAAAGCAGTCTTCATCGGCCGACCTGCTCTCTACGCTCTCACTTATAACGTGAGAAGATGACAGCTGCATTTTTGTTGCATTTGTGTTTTTGCTTCTTTCGCAGGGAGCGAAGGGAGTTGAGAGCCTTTTGCAGATATTACAGCAAGAGTTTGCTTCTGCCATGGCGTTAAGCGGTAAATGAAATGGCGTTTGTATTGAATAATATTTTTGGTTCTTCTGCTATTTAGGATGTGCCAGTGTGTTGGATATACAGCCATGCATGCTACGACATCAGACAACATTCCCAGCAAAGTTATGAAATCACAACTGAATGTACATGTAATGTTTTAATATTTACATTTTATAATGTTTTCCATTGACTTAAGATTTGCATCTATATATCCAACTGGCAGTTTCCCTGGATATGCATGTCACAGCAGTCAAACCGTTGAAATATATAACAGAAATGCTTGGCCGCACATGTGGGCAAATGTCCTCCCTCATGAAGAATCAAATATTCTTTATTGATGCAAGTATTAAAGGAAAGCAAGTAGCATAAATATAGCTCCTCAAGCCATAGCATACTCTATAATAGACTAGTGTAGGAACTGCTCCGCTACCCCTGGGGAGCTAGCATAAATAGTGATTTATATTCCACCAAGTATCCTGGAGGTTCACAAATGACAGTCGAGCTCAGAGTCGGATCCCGTGAGGAGCTAGAGTGCTCACAGGAACGGAATTAGGTTCGGGCTATGGTTAGTGACTCGTAAGCACAGATAAATCGGGTGAGGTCTGCGGGACCCCTAGCTATCGTTGTAGTATATAAGTATCGTTGTAGGCCTATTGGGATATTGGGAGTCACGCTCCGGATAGTTGGTTAGGCTATTGGGAGTCACGCTCCAGATAGCTGAAATGGCTGTTTGGAGCCACGCTCTGAATAGGTGGACAGGTTACTAGGAGTCGAGCTCTGCATAGCTGCACCGTGCACACGCTATAGGGAGTCACACTCTGAAGACTGCATAGAGGGGCAAGCCTCCTGGGCAATAGGTCTAGCTTACAAATTAGTCTTAGAGATAAATAAAATAACTTAATGAGGGTTAGCATATACTGATACAGAAAGGTGCAGACATGTGTAGTTATGTACTGGAAATAATATCACCTGCGCCCAATTGCTTCAACTCAAAGCTCAATTACTTCAGCATAAAACAACCTTGTTCATTTTTTATGTAGTCAACAATGCCTTGATATACATATGAACATGTATAATGAGTAATATACATGCAACTATGATAAGTCTCGTCTCTTAGCATGAATCCAAGCTTTTATGATTGATTGACTGGTTTCCAAACATGAGAAAAACTCCACATACATGTACTGTGCTTATTGGCCAGCCATCAGTCACCTGCATAAATTAATCTAGCGACTCGTGGCCGCTAAGCAGTGGCAAACTATTACATAACGATGAAACATGACAACATAAACAGTATGTTTCAATAGAACCACTTTATTAATACACCAAGGAAAAGAAACTTCTCACACTCTGAAAAAAAAAAAATGATATAAATTTACCAGCATTTAGGACAAAACCAGGTCTCTGGTTTTGTGCGAGATCGCACTCCCAACACATTCGAAGTGGTACCATGACAGACAGCTTTCGCATTCAATTAGAGCTAAATGACCATCATCAAATTCTTTACATTCGCAACATGCATGACGATTGTGACTACTCTTCGACTCAATGCGTGACTGCAATGCACACCATGCTCTTGTAAATTTTCCGCAGATTCTGTTCAAATCAACATTTTCATTTGTGCATAAGGAATGCAAGTCATCCACCGATTTAATGTTGTCAGATTCATATGGTGGCACAATGTTGATGTCCACCACACAGCTAGATACCATCAACTCAATCTGTTCAGCATCAGATTTCTCAGCAAAAACTGAAGGAACAGGAACCTTCCGCTTAAGACCTCTGTGGGTGAATTTTTGCTTATTGCGAGGTCTGCCCCTCACCTTCGGCTTAGGTATATTTATATTCCCCAAACTTATGGCTGGATGGGAAGATGCTGCAACAGTAGCTGGGGGAAGGGGTAAAATGGAGGCCACTGTGTTGGGGGCAGACACCGCCTGGACATCAGCTTGTGGAACTACGGTCACAGTGGCCTCAGACTGGGCTAGTTGGTCAGCAGTGGGTGAAAGTACCGATATGATTGAGACTTGACGATCATGCAAAACATGGTTGAACAATGCCTCAAACAATTCCAGTTTGTTCGCCAAGTCAGCTGCTCCTAAGGAAGGCAGGAATGTTTCCATCTTGCTCGTGAGAGCCGCACACGCCGGTAGCGACTCTCACTTGGATCCAGTGATGCATTGGGGATCTGAATGACAGAGCTGGAAAGACCTGCAGCCAAGGCACCTGCGTGATCAGGCACAAGTTTGAACCGTGGACACTCATATTGATACACTGGCAAGTCCGAACTGTGGTAGAATAGTGGTAAGTCATCTGATTGATGTAACTGCTTGCTTGTCGGCAGAGTGTCACCCTTGCATCAAATCGCAGGAGATCTGTTAGGGCAGAACTCAGGGTAACTTTGGCATTTAATCTTTGGGTGGATTTAATCTTCTGGTGGTAGGACTCTGCATGATTTGTTGTAGTCACATGGTAAGCACGCATAGGGGACCTGTGAAGAGCCCACAATTCTGGAGAATTGAACAAACAACTTTGAAAGTAGTCAACAACATCGGCAGGACAGAGAGCAGTCAGTTTCGACTGAACCTCGAGGTAAGTTGATTCATCCAAAGCTTCACGCATCTGTTTGAAAAGACCTAGGAGACAGTCAATAAGCTTTGTTTGGACTTTGTGTCCTTGCAAAGCACGCTTCACTGCCTGTGATACATGGAAGGAACAAAGCCTGACCGATGCATAAGGAAATGCTTGATTGATGGCAAATTTCTCCGACATGTCCTTGTCAATGAAGAAAGTCTTTGTATTCCATGAATCATATTGAGCAGCAAAGAAAGTAAGGGCATGAGAAATGTTTTCCTTGTTTTCCTCCACAAGGAATACATGATAGACAGGAATACCCTTGCCTTCAGAGTCAGTGCACAAAACATTCAATAGTGGGTAACAATTCTTTTTGCATTTGTAAGTTACATGCATTACAAGCAGCTCAGAGTGCTTGGAACACATGTCTTTCATTTGAGCTGTCATGAAGGCAATATAATGCAGATCATCTCCTTCAGATGTGTTGATCTCAACACTGCCACCTTCATCAAGAATTACATTGAGAGTCTGTTCAATTTTGATAGCCTCATCGTCTGCTATTGCATGACGCATCTTACTTCTGAGGTTGTGGAGGTCTTTGGGTTTGCTTCTGTTGACTGCTGAATAAAATCCTGGAGATTCGATTTGACACAGAAGGCATTGAAGTGATGACATCTTGCAGCGTATGCGTCATTTCAGGTCTGCGATTTTCAGGATAGAGGCCAACAAACTGAAGGGAAAACAAGCTACTTAGATTTTTTGGGTACAATAATTAGGTTCATGCAGCACTTACTACAAATAATGACTTCTGAGCAATGGTAACTGATGTTAGTTAATTCAGATGAAAATTGATCTTATATCGCTGTGTTTGTAATTTGTATCTATGTATCTCTGCTTGCCTGTAGATTTCTTTTTGGTCAATGAGATCTAGAAAACCGCTGGACCAATGCCTTCCTTTCTTGCTCATTTCTCTTTAAATATGCATTTTTGCCCTACCTTTTTTCCACAATTTTCTCTTCCATTTATTCATTTTAAATTTCATTCCTCCTTTCTTTTTTCCGTTCTTTATTTTTTAATTTTACTTGCATTTTCCTTGTTAATCGATTTTGTTTTTAAATTATCTTTCAAATCATATATTAATCATGTATCAGTTGAGCAACTGATAGGTTCAGGATCATATCGATTGTGAGCCCATAATGTGGAGACTAAATATGCGGCAGAAAGCATTAAATCCCATGGATTATGAGATTTTCATCTTGAAAAATAATATATAAAGTGCTCACCTCTTGCCCAATAGGGTGCTCGGAATGCTCCAAATTGCATGTTCATGTTGTCACTTTTAGCTCGCAAACCTCCCCATTGTCGACAGCTACCAGGCGTATTTTCGCTTGGCAACCAAGCTTGAATGATCTGCAAAATATGAATAGCTATGTACATGAAAGGGAAAATTTTAACAATGAAAAACGTACTTCTGCCGGGTCCTGATCCCTCGGCTTGCGCGCTTGTGCCGGTTTTTACCTTGCTTGCAAGTGTAAATAACAAAATCATACTTGATCCTCTTGAAATATTGCAAATCGTTCCTCAGCTGCAAAAAAAAAAAAAAAAAAAAAAAAAAAATACTTCTACTAAGTTCTAGTACTAAATACTCCATTGCAGGCCATTTCAGGAATGGTGCCCATCGGGCTTGCGAGCCATCGTGCACCTAAATCTGCAGCGGCTATACCCATGCATGATGATGATGGCATCAACACAGATTAGAGAACTTTACCTACTCTGTAGAAATCAGTAGATCAATCTATTATCGCCCAGAGGCAGATCCTGAGAGCGGTGCAGTGGTAATCGATTGAACTCTTCTAAATGCTCAGACGTTACACTTACCAATTTGGAAGATGATTTTACAAACAAGACATTGTGCTCTCGATGGTGGGCATCCATATCATTGGGAAGAGACATATACATGCATACTTGAGACATCTGCTGCTGCTGCCTTAGGATTTTGCCCCAATGATAATTTACTTAAATATATGTTACTTGTGTGTCTATATGAATTTTAAAGTGAGAAAATATTTTTTTTTTAAATAAAATAAAATTACAAAGTTTTGCGGAACGTAAATGTAGTTGGGTTTACGAATTAGGATTTACGTTTAGGATGGGTTCTTAGGTAATGATTGGCAACAAATCGCACGCTGCTTGTTAGGGCGAAATAAACTGGCGATTTGCGGGTCACAGTTAAATCAGTTAAAGACGCTGTCAGTCCGCATCAAATGTTCGTTCGATCGAGGCTTTGTTGTCATCTCAGCGACTGGTTAACCGTGAAAATAGCTCGGGAAGCGCGAGGCTGGCAGCTTGAAGCGACGCCATGTTTGTTATCACAGTTAAGTATTCCGCTCGCGTGTCAACTTCCTTGAGACGCTGACCCCTATATTAGGGCTGATCTGGGGATTTTAGTTACACTTTGCAACTTCAAGTTCGCTGCTCATCTCCAACACAACCAGCAGTCCAACAGCATTGCCTCTCGCAGTCTTCCGACAATTCTTCTTAAAACTTTGGAGCTTAGATCTTTGCTATTCTTGACAAGTAAGTTTCCCTTCTCTTATTACTATCATCATTCTTCCTGGTCTCGTTGTCCTTTTTGTAACTTTTTTAAATAAAAACTCACCAACAATTATTTTATTAATTCAATAGCATACAACTTTGATTGTCCTATCTCAGACGTTCTTTGATCATTACTCATACAGCTGTTTTCTTTTCAGTAGGATGGATGATATTTTCGGCTTGTTACACAGTAAGATGGACCCGGAACGTCAACTGCTCGCTGCGGTCAGTGCCGGTCTTCAGGACACTCTGACCTCGCTCATCGAACGGGGAGAAGTTGATCTGAATGCTGAGCTGCAACGCAAGAACGGCAACACTGCCCTCCACATTGCCTGTGAAAGGGGGTTCCACGGATGCGCACGCAGACTCATTCAAGCAGGAGCTGATGTTGACAAACCCAACAAATTCGGTTTCACTCCATTAATTCTTGCACTGAGGCACAGTAGAGAGTGTCTCAGGGAGATATTAGACCGCGCTACATCGTATCCAGACCTCTTTATTATTTGGACGGCTGAACACAAGAAGAAGCTGCCATTATGGAGTTGTTTTAGCCCGGAAATTATGGTGTTGTTGCTACTGGCGACACCGAATTTGGCTGCCATAGGAGATGGCAAAATGCCTGAGCGCGTGAACGAACACTTCCTGATGAAGCCGCTGCCATCTGGGTGTCCACTTCTGAAGACTTTCTTTGCGACCGGCAATCGATTGCCAGCTAAGAGCATGGACAAGTTGGCCAACAGCCTGTCTGCGTCTGATCGCGACTTGGTGAAGAAGAAAAGCCAGTCGGTTCCGTCGTTGCAGTTTTCTGCATTGTTGGCCGTCAGACGCAGCATGAACTGCAATGTTTACCACGGAGCCAAATCTCTTCCTATTCCTAAGAAGCTCCGTGAATCCTTGACAGATTGCGCAGACTTCGATTGATTTGTATTCCCCCTTCTCATGCTTCAATATGCACACTGTGTTCTAGCTGTCTACTTTCATTCATTTCGCTTGTGCTGCTTTTAATTACTGATGCTCAACTTGACGTTATGTTATTGTTCGGGGCTTTTATCGAAATTTTATCGAATTATCTTGTGCTTAATACGTAATTGTAGGCCTAGTATGCATATATATGATTTTTTTTTCTCGAAATTTGTTTTGAGTTGTTGCTTACAATAAAAGGTTTCTTGAAATATCGCGTACTGTTTCTTCAATGGTCTATGGATTGTATTGATGCGTTCTTTTGCACGTTGTGCAGCACCGCTTTATCTGCTAATAGTTAATTGATAGCAGCAATATATTTTCAATGGACAAGTTACATTAATCAGAAATTGCTCTTTCGGCTCTTAATATAGACCTATTACTGGTAATAGGAAAGAGGGCAGAATAGGATGCCGATATCCCGGAAGTAAGACCTCGCGCATGCGCAGGGCACAGTTAAAGAGAAGATGTACAGTTTTGTCGGGACATTTAACAAGCAAAGATGGCGTTAGTTAACGTGCGACGCTCGACATACGCGGTTGTCTTTTCGCCATATGTCGTTTGCTCCGAAGCCTTACCAAGTTGCCTTGCAAAGTCCGCTGTAAAGGAAAATAAATACGATTATGACCTATTCAATGAGCTTAGTAGCAGCATGCAGTAGTACTAGATTTGCGGAGGCCATTAGTTTCGACTTTCCTCGAGGTATAATTTATCGGGCACAATTTGGACCTATATAGTACTATATACTATATAATTCCCAAGGTGGATGGCTGTGGTCGATTTATGTACAACATAACGTTAATGTCTTAACCGAAATTACAGGGACCTCTATCATTGTTACAGATATATAAACTTTTGATTGAATTGTATTTTACGGAATATTCGTTAGCAGAATATTCGTTAATTCGTTTACAGAATATTTATTAGCAAAATCTTGACATATTTTTAGTACATGTAATTTAATTGAACTTCTATTAGGAGCGAGTAGAGTTAAATCGTCCGCATAACAATTAAAGGGCTCCACAAAAGTGCTCATCAAAATGACAACCAACGTTTGATCGACTCAATCTATTTTAAAAGGACATCCGTATAAAGACAAAAAGTAACGGGGATAAAACACCTCCCTGTTTAACACCATTTGTGCACATGAAAGGGGCGGAGAGAGAACTTCCCCACTTAACTCTCAAAGTTTGCTTAGTGTACATAGAGAGAAACGATTTATAAGTGGACATGCATTTCGATCATCAAGAGCTTTAAACAATTTATACAATACTCAACACGATCAAATGCTTGAGAGGCGTCTAACAGTACAACATATAATGTGGAATAATTACGAGTGTAAAGATCGACTGACTATTTCATTTAAAACAAAAGTACATTGAGTGGTTGAAGATTTTTCATTGAACCCAAATTGAAGATCAGAAGTCACTAAATTCCCAGCATGCATATTTCGTCATAATTATTTGGTCTAAAACCTTTACAGAGACGCTGCCAAGGGCAATCGCACGGTGATTAGAGGAGTCATTGGCAGATTTTTTGGTTATTTTATAATAGGAACCAACGTGGATAAATTCATCTTTGGTGGGATATAGCTGTGATTTATCACGAGGTTGAAATAGATGGGCTAAGTACTCATACAGGTCCTTCGTGAATGAGATGGTCGGACGAAAGTTCAAAATTAGCGTCCCCTTTATGCGGACGGAGCTTTTTAATAGCAGCTGTAACCTCAGCAGGGGTAATGTCATGAAGTGCGGCACAATAGTCACTACAACCAGACCGCACTCTACGTACCATTGATATGACGTAAAAAACTATCCATGGTTAGAACGTCATATGGGACACTGTTATCTATAATATAAGTCCCGATACTTTGAGGTAAACACGTCGTTTATTCCCTCCTCTGTGTTTGCGCCCTCCACATGATTAGGGGGCGAAATTTTGGCGCCTTACTTCACCTCAGAAGTTCCTACCTCTACCAGCTAAAACACCGCCTGCCATTCAGACAGGGCTCGAAATAATTAAGAGAAACACATTCATTTTTTGTTTTCTAAATTATAATTTCCTCACGTTTGGAACTGATGAAATGCCATCAACTTGTACACGTACCAGCAAAGCGCGTTTTGTGGTGCATTTATAGATTTTAAGTTAATTATGAATAGAACATTGCATAGCAAAAAAAAAAAAAAAAGAGAAAAAAAAGGGGGGAATTAGGGAATCCTCCCAATTGGGTCATTTCTAATTCAGAGTAATTCAGAGTAATCTTGGAGAAAAAAAAAAAAAAAAAACCAAACCAAAATACAAATGAAAACCAAGCAGTCACGAATCGATGTCAATTAGGAGCTATATTAACGCCTCAGAAGTATGTGTGTAATTAAGGTGATTCAGTTAAGGTAATAAATTAAGGTCAATTAAGGTCATTTTCAATAAGTCCCCAATCACAAACCAAGTACATTTTAGTCCTACTAATGTTTCACTTGGTTACATATAATTAATTGTCCAAGTCGTCAATGCCAAAGAAAATACATGTACCTTGATTCAAACAAGACAAAAAATTGAGCCAATAGACAAAATATGTTGACCAAATTTATTCACCAGATATAAAGAGAAATAATTATCTATTTACAAATTTATTTACAAACACACACAGATTCGAATTCCAAGAGAAGCGATGAAATTAATGCCCACTGAAAGGCAGCCCCAAAGAGAAACAGTGATACCGCTGCTCCTACTATACCACCCCTCATCTTATCTAGGTAGAAAGTAGGTCATCTAGATGTAATATAGGTCACAAAATGAGATAGAGAAGATTTGTGACTCTCGAACAAAATATACTGCTGTGATATTAATAAACAAGGCACACAATTTATTACAAAAATCCCTCGTTCCTATCTACTGAGAATTCCCTTTTTTGGCGTTTACTACAACTGTCATCAAATCATCAAAGTTGTCGATATCACTCGCTGATATCTCAGGCCACAAAGACGGAATCTATGAAGGAAAACAAATTCATGAATCTCGATGATTTCTCAAGATTCTAATTTCTCACCTGTTGACCAAATTGCTGCACATCCAAGTAAAGCTGAAGTCGGATTTTATCATCGTCGCTCATTCCGTGTTGAGCAGCGTTACTTGACCCCTTTCCGCGTTTCAGCCTCTTTAGGCTTTCTTCCATCTTCCGCACAGATGTTAAAACATCGGCTGTGACAGTGAGGTATCTGAGAAGAAGAAAAATTGTGCAGCTGTGCAAAAAGTTGCCCTCTCTACTTTCGAAAAATTATTAACTTGGATTAGATTCAGTAACCATCCAACCAATCACGAAGCAGGACTACTATCCAGGGTCAAAGTGGCCCATGTAACCCATAGCAACACTTGATTTTCTCAGAATATGCATTTTTGGGTTATCTGACTTCAAATGGCCATATCTGAGTGACCAGTCAACACATTTCCTAAAAACAACCACCAAAATGTCCAGCTATTTAATCTCTTATCTGATGAGATGAATAACTCAGAATGTTTTGTGTGCAGCAAATCCGGTGTTTTGCAGTGGAGCCTCACATATATTTAAATAATACGTATAATTGGCCTACTGTTCACTGATGCAGCGAAGGATTCCTTTGGTCCAGTGCACGATATTCGCTGAGGACGTCATTTCCGAATGCTCTTCGATGAAAAACTCGATTGGCTGAAGAACGCTTGTAACATACACAGAAGATTTACTGGGAACCTTCAAGGAAAAATGACATTTAGGGTGGCGCTACAATGATAGATCAGAATAGTACCTCTCTGTTGGTTCTGCGGTAGAGTCGAGGAATGTCGTTGACTGTTTTAAGATGAGAGCAACACTGTAGTGCTAACATTTCAATAATGTGATTGCTGAATTGTGGAAGATGTTTCTCCAGCTGCAAGCAACCCTCACTGATTCCATCTATAAATATTCAACATCTGCCTATGCAATCCTTGGTGTAATCGAAATTCAAACCTTCGAGAAGAGACGATTTCTCAAGGCCGAGATCTGAGAACAGGGGAGCAACTGTGCTGCGAAAAAACTCCGGAACCTGAAAAAGAAATCAGCGTTGGCGCCAATACTAGCGCAATTAAACGTCTTACTTTGTTGCTCAGGGTTTCAATGTCAGCGACTAAACGTACAACGTCCGTCATGGAAATCTGAGGAAGATGCGAGCTGGGACTGCCGTCTCCGTTGCCGAGCTCAGGAGGATTCTCGACCATCACGCTGGTCAAGCTGGCAGAACTGGCACTGGTCACGAGGGAAGCCGAAGAGGGGGAGGGGGTTAGCGACACGGTCTCCGACATCGCCTCACGCAACTCATCCTAAAGTGAGAGATTGTTAGCACTTCTATGTCTAGATTTTTAGCTAAATCAAGTGAAGGATATAGTGTTTTTTTATACTCGCAATCAGGCCAAAAAGTTTGGAGGTTGTCTCTCACCAAATCCTTCTGTACTTGAGCAGTCCATGTAGCGTACCGACTGAGAATTTGCAAGGAGAGTTTCCAGAAGCGGTGGGACAGCGGAGCAAGAAAGACGTCCGACTGCCAGCACTGCTGCAACGCCAGCCAGGTGGCGCTGCTGGCACTCAGCTGGAAGCCATCGCTGGCGTCGGCTGAAGATGCGAATGGATCGGCAAGAGATTGCTCCACGCTGCCGGCGATTTCTTGGAATCTGCGTTTAAAATAAAGCGTAAGAGAGTGAAGAGAGATGGCGAGAAAGGGTAGCTGACCTGATCTGGAAGTAAACCGGCAGGCTCCATTTCGCCATGAATGTGCTGTATGAGGGGTGAGCTCTCAGCCGTTTCACGCTCGCCTGTGAGCTGCACAGACGTTCCAGTTTCTCAACGAATTCAACGCTGATTGTGTATTTCTACGGACGGAGGAATTCAGAAACGATCAACACCAAAATTAACTCACCTCATGGAAGACGTTGGGGTTTCCGGGGGCAAAGATTACGGGGATTTTTGCCTCGATGTTCGAGACAACTTCTGGCCACACAGCATTGACAATGAATTCATAACCCCTCACTGGTTCCAAGCCACTAGAAGCAAATTTAAGCTGAGGTCCATGTTAAGGTGAATGCATTTAAAACTGACCTACTGGGACTTCCAGCCGTGACTTCCTTCAGGCAACGGCAGTGCTTAGGAATGAAATCCAGGACAATAGCGTACATTCCTCTTAATCCTTGGGGGTGAGTACGGATGAACGGTTCATTTATGATCTACATTGAAAAAAAAAATCAATTATACATAAAGGTAACTTAACAATAAACTCACCTCTTCCATAAATGGAGCTACAACGTGCTTTCTAAACAGATTCTCAGCATTTCGCATCTTGTCGATAGTTGCGTATGTCCGGAGACACTGACGTAATATTGGCATATTGCTAGTCTCCAGTCCTTGCAAGAAAAGCCCTTCTAAGCTGAATTGCAGAGTGCTTGTGATGTTAGCGATACGCTGAAGAGCGGAAAACCCAGCAATAGTAATTCATGCGTAATTTAAAGCAACCGAAACCCACCGGTTTAATCTGATCAACCATCGGGAGGCTCCGACTCTTGCTGACATAGAACTGCAATTTATTGAACTCAGTGGCAACTCGTTCAATCAGCTGACCACTCGGTTCATCGTCTTTCGGGAGAACTGACGGCGCTTTTGTCTGGTGTGGCCCGGGTGAAGGGGGAGGGGTGGGGATGCCCGTCGGGGTGGGGGGAGGAATGCCGAGGAGCTTCTCCATCGTGGCCACTGACTGCACGATGTTCATCAAGCGTTGCAAGCAAACCTGAAAACAGAGCGTCACAGATATTATATCAAGGAGATTTATTTTCACCTTCTTCTGCCGGATTTTCGCTTGATGAGTCATCTTCACTTCCACTGCAGCGATTGCGTCATCAAGAGCACCTCGAACATTCTGCAGAAAACGATGAAACCGACAGATGCGAATCAACTAAGCTTTCACCTGAATTTCAGATTTCAGCTGATCTAGAGGCGTCACAAGTGTGTTGATGGCTTTGTCCATCCCGACCTGAAAGCATTCATGTCATGAAGTTCAACGTGGTATATATTGCTAACATTACCAAGTTTGTAGATAAGTTGACAAAGTCTGCATAATCTTTGTTGATGAGTTCGATCATTGCACTTTGAAGAATCTTGAGGTAGAGAGCGAGATCATCGCGCAGTGTCTCCAACTGGACTCGTCGTCTGCATTCAACTATGAACAGCTCTACGTTGAAGTCAGGCTACGAAGAGAGAAATGGTTATCAACATTAATTGGATGCGATGACTTTACACTAATGCACTGAGTCTGACTCTGTGACTCACATACTCGATCAATTCTGTGATAATTTTATTCTAATTTTTATTCATCGACTAATGATAATGATTAGACTAAAAAAGTCACTAATGATGATTGAATGATTCTGAATGAGTCTGCTCTAGACTGCTGTCTGGGAGTCGGGACGCAACGGCCTCTAAATTGGTAACCCACCCTCATAAATTCCTCCTTGTTGAAACATAATGACGTCGGCCCACTGGGCAACGTTTGCCTGGTAGATTCAGGCATCCTGTGTGCTCAAATCACACGCAATACAACAAATATTGGTCCATTTTCTGAGAAATAACACCAAAAAATCGTCTGCAATTCGCCTGCCAACAAATCAGGAAGTACCGTAAATCCGTTGATAGTGTCGCAAAATTCACTGCAGCCGCACGAGTCGTTTTAAGATTTATCTTTCGCGCTCTCCGTTGCGAACTCGAAATGGCCTGAGAGATATACAAACTGTGAAACACCGCTCCTTCCCAGTAGCAACCGGACATTTTGTCCTTTAGCAGGTTCTACCTGCTGACTATTTCATGGTTAACAATAATTGTTTTTATGCTGCAACACAATGGGAAATCCCTGACCCTAACTAATTAATTATTACCGGTGCATAAGAACGAAAAGACATATTCATTGCCGGTACGAACCGGTCAAATTAACTAACCATTAATTTTAAAACCAGTGTAACCAAAGCAAACTATGAATCCGGCCGAAATTTTGTCAAAGCAATCGTATAAGTCACTAATTGCTATAGTCAGTTCCCAGGACCACCCACGATCACCTGTGCAATGATTGCTGCATGTTCTTGGGTTGAATCCTC
>KB309537.1:544124-579986 GCA_000328365.1 Capitella teleta
TCGGCATTTTCTCAAGTTAACTCTTCATAATATACCTCCCTTTTAATCAAATTATCCTTGTACTTTTCGTCATCTCCGGAAAAAGACTCGCCGATTTTTGATTTCAGGCTATCTAAAATTTCATCCTGAAGAAAACTCAATAATAAAATATGGTTTTGGTTAAATTTTGACATTTTCTACTTTTTGAACATTCGATGGCCACAGTCCAACAGACACTTCGGGAGAGTACGACCGCTCACTGCAGATGAATGGTTAGCACTAAGTCGAAATGGACATAAGTTTACTTACTAACATGACGATGGACAGTCACAGACGAGTTTGTTTGATTGGAATAATTTCATCACTTCGTACCTACAATCACCTGAGAAATAAACAAATTGTCCATGTAATAATTCTGCATGACGATTATACACCAATCAAGAGGTGTGAAATCGACAGAAGAAGAAGAATCAATCTGTGAAATAGACACCTCTATTAACTGGTGATACCAGTTAAAAAAAACCAATGATAACTCTTCATATACATACACACTATTTCTAGCATGCACATCGTCAACCACCTTGAGACATTAAGTTACAAGACAGAGATCCCACAATCAATCTGATATGAAAAAGAAAGGAAGCGACAATTTCTTTTACTCTTTTCATGGGCTTCTTTCTGTGACTTTGGTTCCACCAGACAGATCAATATGGAGACGAGGGTAACAGCTTTGGTTACCTTGGGTGACGTTCGTCGTTGAGCAGGTAGAGACGTTTGCGTAATCGAACGCAGCTCCATAGCTGGGGTAATAGGAATCCGCGCAATGACATCTGTTGATCACGTGGCCTTGGTAGCATGTTTTCTGGCAAGCCTGAGATTTAAGACATAGTGAATTTAACCTTTAGAACATATTATCACAACCAGGACCATAGAAATTTCTGGTTTATATTGCGTCACAATTTAGACTATTTTTGGGACTAATTCAATGTTCATATTTGATGCTAGTATTTGAGGATAATCCCAAGTTAAATCTCTTCTTGCTGGTATCATACATGTACAATTATAGGAATCCTTCGGACCAAAGAATTCAATTATAGAGAAATATATTGGATGATCAAGGCAAATGAAAACATTTTTATGGTCGGTTATTGAACTATTTGCGCCAATGAAATCACTTCTCAGATAAGTTATTGAACTAATTGCACCAATGAAATCACTTCCTCATTCCTTACCGTGGCACTATACTCCACAGGAAACTGTTCAGCAAAGACGTTGTTTTTTATGTTGCCATCAGGATGTGTGCAGTTGCCATGGGGATAACTCAAACGACTGATGAGTACCTGACGAAGGCCGATGGACGTGGAGTGACCAGGACTGATCGTTATGCCTTCATCCTCTGGGAAGGGCATCCGATTTTGAGCATGGACAACCATTCGGATACCAGCAGTGTCCCCCACTTCCTTCACATATTCATCCTGGTTGATGTTTATGATCATGTGCAATCCTACGGGTATAGCACAGTGACAGTATCAATACGACCATTGTTATTATACAGAATGAGCTGGAATTGTTTAGCTGAATCGTGCAGTGTGGTTTACTTGAAATTATATCAGATCAAAACACATGTCACCCCCACCCCAAGAAAAAAACCCTACCCACTTAGAATGAATCAATGAGACGCACCTTCCCATCAGACAAACTATCGTTTCTCTCTATTTTTGAGGAGGTTCAACTCTCCAAGAGAACCTTGAAGACTAATTGGAGGCTATAGCTTTAACGACATCGTTTTTGTGTATTCGATCTGTTTCACATAACTACCCTTAATTTCTCGGTCAGCTCACCATGACGACGACCCGCCTTCGTTGACGTTTTTTGGCTAATGCTCGAGTTCCAGCCTGAATTGAATACGTAACAATTACCGTGGATGGCGCTGTAGAATGTGGTAAATTCTCTGAAAAAAATTGACAGTATTCACTGTGACATTGTACTGATATCATTTGCAAACATTGTCAAGTTAGAATGCAAACATTGGAAATTCCAACATGTCCTCACCCAACATTGCAATTTGCCCCAGCATATTTACAGTCCAATATGAGATCTTGCGATGAGAAGCCAAGCGATTGTTTTTCCTCCAGGGGAAGCTCCGCCAGCGATTCAGTCAAAGCTTCTTCAACTAAGAAATCCTCTCGAGGTTGAACTCGTTCCGGGTATTTGCTTCCATTGATGGGCTGTGGCTGCGCTATGACAGGGGTTGGATCTAGGACGACGGGCGCTTGGGTTGGATAAGGGGCACTGCAGCTGTCAGCTGCAGCTTCCTGGCATGCAGGGCAGGTCAAAGCAAGGTCATCCGGATCAGCCAATGAGCTGGCAGAAAAACAACACGTGCAGCAACAGGAACTGGTGACGTCATCAGTTTGTGTGTTATCATCTAGAAACGTGATTATTGCATCTTGATTATCTTACAAATAATTTACGCACCTAAGCTTCTTTTCTTTCTCCTTGTTTTCGTTCCTTCCATGGCTGATTTCTTCACAGGGCTCATGTTGCAAATTGTGATGGCAGGAAAAGTGAGCTCACTCACATGAAGTAAGCTGATTGTCACATCGACTTTGTAGCTGAAGAACAACTGCGAGATGGACAAAAGGTTGTAGAGGAGTCCAGCCACCATAGATATCGTCACTAAAGTCCAGAAGACCCTCTTAACCGGACCTTGATTGACAAAAGTTCAGTTCAATAGAATGCTTTCACAATGGTGGGACATTGAAATAAGGATGGTCACCTACCTCGTGCTCTGTCCATATGTGGCAAGCCATGGGCCGTGGTGTACTCCTTGAACCCCTGCCATACGACCCTGGATGTCACTGGCTGAGACGAGTCCCTGGAGAAGGACGAAGGGACCAGGTACTCATAGGTAGCCGGCTTTGAAGGTGGCTCTTGAGGTGCTGTTCCTTGTTTTGGCTGTATATATCCAGGGGTGTTAGTGGAGGTCGGGGGTTCAAATGTTTGGATCATTCGCAGAAATAGCCACAAGATAATCCACAAAATAGCCACAAGGTAACACACAATTATCTACAACTGTTTCTTTTTTCTTTTCTCAAACGATTGTTACTCCCGATACAAAAAAAAAAAAAAAAAAAAAAAATGTAAACCCAAATCATAAAGAAAAAGCATCAACAATTTGAGCGATGTGATGTTGCAGATACAAGCTTACCTTGTCTTGATAATCCGCCATGTTGTTTCGCATGAGTTGCGACCGAAGAGAAACACTCTGACTTTTATGGTGATCAATATGAGAAGGGGAGTGACGCCTGCACCTTAAGCTCCGCCTTATCCTCAACAAACTTCCTCAAGATTTTCTCTTCCTCTTTGATATGGGTTGGATCGATAGCTAGGCGTTCATTATGAGGGTTCGTTAAAAGCTTATAAAAAACTCTTAATTCATGGCTTAATTTCAGTTCATTGTGCTTTTGCGCTAATCTATGATTGTCAGGGAGATCTCATTAGTTGAGCTGTCACTACACAGTCCTAAAGAATGTGCCATTAGCTGAATTAATTGCACCTAAGGTTATCGTCTTCAAATTCTATCTTTTATGTAGCCGCTCGATCTCCTCTTGGCAGCTGGAACGTTAATGTTCATTAACGCATTTTATAATGAAGTGATTGTTGTAGTCATGCGGAAACCTTTCTGCTTAATGGAGCTGTTGTTAAAGAGCACCCGATCTTAGGCGTTCGCTTGATCAATTAGCCGCTCCGATAATCATGGGGCCCCATCGGATCGATGCGATGAAACTCTATATCCACTTCCATTCTCGTAATCATAACGCATTGATTAGTTGACATGAACAAGATCGACTCTGGATCATAACGTTGAATAATAGCGCAATGAGCATCTGATTGCTTTGGATCACCAAACTCGTCCTTCGCTCTCAAGTGTTCATCCAACTATATATGGTGCAATAGACCATTGTAGATGCACTTGTATAATTATTTGCTTCGATGTTCATTTCCAACATGTTGTCGATATCGGAGATGATGATCCGGTTATCAGATTCTAACATCGCTCTTGCTTCAGTTGAAAGCTGAGAACTCAGCGACATATAGCTTGCTTTGTTCATTAAAGTGTATAATATAAGTATTGGTAAGGAGATATGGCAATTATTCTTGCGTGTTATCACAATCCCTGTTTGAATTACAGTAGTGCTGACATGAAAGCGTTACAAGTTTTCTGTTTATATAATCTATATATAAAGACACATGTACCTACATGTTGCAGCTTCGTATAAGCCTATGATGCCTATCCAAGATGAACCCCATTGCTTCAAAGTCCCTCGAGCAAACAAAAAGTGCGAGCATATATTATCGTCTTTAATTAGGATAACGTGAGTATCTTTCCTTTGCTTTAGGCCCTGTTTGGTTGGCTTCCTGTATCCAGATTCTCTTGGGATTATCTTAATCAGGTAATATTTTAGCGAAAGCATGTAGTACCAAAAACACAACTGATAAGTATTCGTTGGGGTTGCATCCGATGTTCTGAGTTTTGTGAGAATCCTTAGCGCAAATACATTCATCTCGCACAATTTGCCAATTTCCAATGTATAAAATATACACAGAGTTTCTTCCGCCTACGACTGACCTATGACCTTTATCTGAAGCGGAAGGTATGAGATGTGATCTGTGTATTTACGACTTCTCTTGCGTCGACGAAGGACATCTTAGCGATCTGTTTAATGACAGCGTTTAGACCTAAATGCTCTCCTCCTCTGGCTACAGCCGATGGCTCCTCGCTTGGGTTTTTACTGCTCTCGATGGAGAATAAGTTCTACAATCTTCAGGGCATCTTGATTTTACGCAATTACTCCAGTAGCCACAAGCTATATGAAGGAGTGTGTGATTCTGGGGGTGCTTTATGTACCACCTGATTTCTCTGCTATAAAGTCCAACTTGTAGTTGGCCAGCGTCAATCTGCATTGTAATCATTGGCGAAGCCAATACTTTTGAGACATTTCATTCCTGTTCTTGTTCGGTCACGTTTGTTGTCTTCTTCTTCTTCTTCTTCTTCTTCTTCTTCTTCTTCTTCTTCTTCTTCTTCTTCTTCTTCTTCTTCTTCTTCTTCTTCTTCTTCTTCTTCTTCTTCTTCTTCTTCTTCTTCTTCTTCAGAATTGCGCTTTATTACATAATATATCACGAGATAAAACAGAAAGTTTATATTTATAAATGTACATATACGTGTGTATATAATATATAAAATTATCATATCATTTGATTTTAACTCAATCAATAGTCCACAATCACGATATGTAGATTAATAGATCGGTTAAGTGTATCTGAACGCAAACCTCAAGGTGCCATCTTAGCCCGGAGCATCTCTTTGATGCACAAACCTTATCACCGTCATGTTATCATTGAGTGTGCGTTCTAGAGAACAACGACCATGCCGAAGCCTTGCATGATCGTCACAGCAACGAGCGTTGCTAGGCAACCGTATCACCTGGGCGTGGGGGGTAGTGTCCAGAATATGGATCTTCCTATCCCGTTTCTATGTGGCTTGACCTTCAACTGGAAGATTAATTAAGCGGTGAACGTTTGGCCCATCACGTTTAGCCTTGCCCGTTAACTTAATTGCTCTCGGGCGCTATACCCTAATGACGTACTTGAGCGATTTTGCACACTCTTAAATCCAGGTGCTTTGTTATGGTCTTCTGCAACAAAACACCTCTGCATGCTTTAGAAAAAAAAAAAAAAAAAAAAAAAAAAAAAAAACCAAAAACACAACAAAACACACAACATATAGCCAGCCATCTTTGTCGTTACAGTATATATTATTATCAGAAAACTCCCGAAAGTATTATCAAAAGTTTGTTGCATGATTGTGTAGCTGTTAGACACGCATTTTATTTCATCGCAATGGCGAAATGAATGACTCAACGCCTGGTCAATTCGATCTGTTTTGGGATCCGTCCATACTGAAGACTGATGTACATGGAGGGCATTGTGAGTGCTGGTCACGTTTGGCACGGGCTGTTGGAAGCTGTCAGAAGAAATTGCAATGCTGATAGTCTATGCCACGGAAGATGTTTCCGGGCCATCGTTTCACTTTGTGTTTTAGTGAAGCAGTGTGATTTGGAGTACAGGTGAATTTGGAGAGAGTCCAAAGCCCTGACAAAAATTAACTCAATGACAACGATTATGGGCATTTTGAATTATGCGTGGGTTGCTGTGGAACTAATTTTGCATCTGTTTTCACACGAACACACCCTGATTATACGGGTTATTGGGGCATTGAATACTGTAGTAGATTTGAGCATTTTGAGGAGTCGCCATGCTACGAGAGTATTTTATTTTGTATCACCTCCGCATCGTTCTACTCTCGCCATATATGTACCTATTTTCCCTATACATATGTGTACCTATAATTTGCACACCTGATGTATTCGTTCTTTCAGCCCTTCTTTTCACCTGCGTTGTTTTTGTCAATGGAGCTAGGGGCTCAGTTGCAGTCAGATTTACTCCCCTTCAAACTATCTGCTAAGCCAAGATTACATTTGCTTTGTAAATACGTCATTGGGTGGATGCAAACGACCTTCTAATATTGATCAGGGACGACGCCACCCTGGATGGTTCAGTCAATTCTTGCGGGGCTTTGCTTCCGAGTTCATTTAGTTCATGTCTATGGATATGATGGCATTTGATGAAGGCGACTATTAACACTGCAGGGTAATGGGGTATCAGATTCAGTGATATAAATGATAACAATTGATGCTAAGTTTTTCGCATTCTTTGATTTACAAACAAAAAATATGCGCAACTTCACGGTATCAAACGCGTTTGATAAATCTATCTAATGCAGGGTTACTATGCCCCCCGATTATCACAAGTTAGCACGAAGATGTGCATAGAAACTGAAGTTTACGCAACACTATAATTATCACAATTAATATATAGACGACGAATTATCAGTGTAGTCTTCGAGGAGAGCACTTTGATAAGAGCAGCATCAATGTTAGGGTAATTTTCCTTCTCTCAGATGATGACGTATCCGTTTTCTTATCTCTGCTGACATGAACGACGATTTTACTCTTGTATAATAAGCCACGTGTCAAAGAACCACAACCCTGAGCCCCTGAGGGTGTCATGTAGCTTATACATACGTATTTGTTGTTTAACAGGAGGGAACAAATCTATATTTATATTTATATACACGCATCCATTGCCAGGTAACATATTACATAACCCACGTTTAGAATAGGATGACATTGGGTGTATATACTGCCGGTGTCGGAATAGCTAATTTGATGACCTGAATATGAATACAGAGAGGACACTCTGATGACATTAACAAAGCTTGATAGATTAAGAGGAGACACTACTCAAAGAGAGTAATAGCATGTATTATCAGGGACTACGGGCAGTCTGTTATGTAACATTACTAATGAATCCCAATTGACTCTGTCGGTTCCAGATCTGCGTAATATGGCTCGATTTGCATGTTATATGAGACCCTCCAGCGTAGAGTGGCCCATAATTTCGTTATCCCGTTGTTAAAAGTCACAATGCCCATGTCGCCATTCATAAAATATACTGCATCCGTAGCCTTGTATACGTGCGAGCAAGGACTCTTTAGATCTGAGATATTACACTGTGAGGCTGTTTCCCGATGTGGAACAAAAATTAACGTAGGCCTACATGAATCGCTTTAGTTTTATAGACCCATAAGGGGAAAGTGAAAATATAGATTCATTTCGGTTCTTTATAATTATATTCAAAGTCGATCATATGAAAATGTGCTGAATCATCCGATCTGTTTTCGTTTATGGCAACCAAACAAGATGGAGGTCGATGAAGTGGCGCTAAGAATGTCTCCCGAATGGATCATTGTCATGCGTTCCTTTCGTTATCTTTCCTTTGCAGTTCTGTTTCCATTTCGTTCTCGATCCATTTCGGCCAATCTGTTCTTAGACATGATAACAGAGTGATAAAAACCCCTTTCTTCAAACCCCACAAGAAATCAGTGGTCGTTTGTCAGGGATTATTTCCTCACCTAAAAATAAGGAGTTTATCGGTACACTTGTACTTCACGGTGTTTTGCCATGTTGCATACGACGAACCACTTGAATGGCACAACTTAATAGCGCGTGCTTCAGCTCATGGTGCTTCTATTTCACTCTGCTATCAGTGGCTGCGCCGCCCCCACCCCCTCCCCCAAGACTATCATGACCGGTACTCATGGAATTCATGGACAAATAGGTCATGGTCACTACCATGGACACAGTGACCATTGTTGTGCATAATTAAGAAGCGAATGGACCTAATTTATGACTGTAATCAAGTAGCTGTCTGAATTTGAACAGAGCCAATTTCGCATACTGGCATTGGAGAACCGCAATAGCTTATCGCATGCAATCATGACATGTATATAGCTATGAATTCAAGATCATACACAGTGATACATTGAACAGTAGCTAGAATTGGCGAAGCATCGGGTGAACACAAGCCAATTTGATTTATGCATCGCACCAATTCTAAGTCTGATCAATTAAATTAATCTTATAACGCCACCCATTCTTCCCAAAACAATCTTCTTTTGCTTGGCATTTTCAACGACGCTCTTTGGGTATTTCGCAGTCGTTAATGTTAATACTCGAAATGTCATTTTTCTATTGAGATATGTTTTGCTGGGTTATCCAATGAAAGCCAGTGGCTTAACCACCCCTTTTAGAAGCACATAATGAATTATAGATGCCGTGATTTTGTACAGCTGTCTGTAGACCAGATGGGGAAATTGGCTTGGCGTTTTTGGCGCTGTTACGTAACGGGTCCAGGGAGACGGGTGTTGGGTTGCTAAGACCAGAAAATGAGTTACGTAATTGCCTGACTCAGAAGCTTCTTCATTAGCCGGGGATGAAAGGAGAGGGGAGATGGAGTATTTGTAGAGGAAGATAATAGCCCGTAAGGCATTGGCGTTGGGTGTTGGGTAATTGTTTACTAGGAGATGTTGTTATTCTGCCGATGTTCTTCGCAGTGGGTGCAGCCAATACCCCCGCCTCTATATTCTCCTTCATTTCGGATTTCTTACTGCATAAAGGTCACTAGTTTTCCCCCGGACTTCCTTGCAACATGTAGTATGTACCCATGCACCGAAATTGAAGATCTATGCGCAGAAATAAGGTACATTAGATTGATTCTGACATTTACAGGCAGCCAATGCGCATTCCCGAGGGCGCTGAGCACATGTGAAAGAGGAATATGGCCTGAAGTATCCTGCAATCTATCAATTCGTTGATGAGTTCCAACACATGTTTTGGCTCGATTGTCTTTTGTGTTATGCTCCTTGAACCTTGAGGTATTTGATACAATTGTCTAGACATGTTCATGAACTCCCAATATTGGTTGCTCGAAATCGATTACAGTGCTATACCTATAAGTGCAGCTACTTACAGCTGATTCTTTTGATGATAGATTTCTGGAATAAATAATACTGACTGAATTGAATGACCCGTGCAATTGCACTAGCACCCTATACACTAATTCTGGTACAGTTGACAAGATGGTAATCTTAGTTATATATAAACAAGATGCTAATAAAAAAGGTTATAACTGATTACCCAGAATGACCGGTAATCTCGAATCGATCTATACTTAGCTGTCAGAAATTGACGGAATCTATTCTGATCAGAATGATTGATGTGCGATTTGATGTTTGTATTTGCTCAGTGCGAAGTGCGGCATCCGTGGCCTGTGCAGGTCAAATAGGTCATTGTGACCATCACCATGGCAACGGCCATAACACCCGTAAGATGAAAAACAAGGCACACGTACGAGTAAGCAATTAGTGTCTAATGATTCTAATCACAGCGAATTTAAACGTTGCTCAAAGGCGTGATCACGTGTAAGGCCAAGTGTCCAGTCGGGGATACCTGATGGTCACAGATATGTTCATTTCATCAACAGATAATTATTGTGGAGCCTCAGTGGCTGTACAGTTGTTTTGTCAGTGCTTTGCTGAGCATCATTCAAAGCACACTACGCTCAGTTCTACGTGATGACGTAATTGATGACGTCACCGGCGTGCAATCGGAGCTGAGACTCGACGCGTTCCACTGTATTGGACAGGAGGAGGCGCTGACGTGGACGCTGTTGATCTCACTGATGAGGTTCTCTCGAAGGAGGAGCCTCGTGGTTCCTGTTGCCTCCATACGATGACTGGGCAATGAGCGTGGTGCAGAACATAGTCACTTACACTCCCTTGAATTGTGCGTTTCAGCTTGCTCAAACCTCTTGAGCCAATCACGATTAAACTGGTCTTCTCTTGCTGTGACACCCGAATGATGACCTCGCCTGGTTTGCCGCTTTCCGTGCGTATCTTCCCGGCCAACTGCAATGCAATATTTCGTACACAAGGAGATATAATATGAGCGAATAGTGTGGAACCAACCCCTTTCTCGTTCAGCTTCCATCTGTATTTGTCCTCGAGTGATTTAATCTGACCCTTCTGTTTAGACCAGAGTAAGTCCGAGGAAGAGGCTACGTCATCTGAGGATATAAGCGACATTTGCACGATTGAATAATGGTGTAAGCGACTCACCTTGTTCTGAGAGTACTGTAAGATCAACGCTGTGCAGAATGACGATACTATTGCCGTCACGGTGGATATGGTCCAAGTACCCTATTGAAGTCAATAATATTGATTTATTGATCGGAGAAAAGCTTCTGAATGTTTGGGTGGGAAGGGTTTAGACAGAGGATGTTCCCACTGAGCTATAAGCGGAATGTCAAGGGCTGGAGACCGACTCCATTGGCATATGACTAATAAGAGAAGCGAATGACACCGCGTGAGAATTGAAGACATGTTTAACAGTTCATTGATGCTGAAATGAAACCCCCTAATAGACACTGCGCAAAGATAGGAAATGAACGACACGGCGCCCACACGCGCCCTGTCAGCATCTATATGCTAAGAGGCAAATCAGGCGTGTGTTCCATGTACTCTGACAACGACACCCTGGGGCCCACTACCGGCCAGTGCTGGCCCAGTGCCGGCCACTGATGGCCCAGTGCTGGCCCATCCATACCGCAGTAATGGCAGAATCAAAGTTGCATGGGTTCTTACCCAACTAACGTTGCGTGCCTGAAGCAAGGAGTCGCAAAAATAAAACCCGAAAAGGCATATCACCAAAAAGGATCCGGGAAGTTTTTTTCTTTTTTTTTTTTTTGCTCGGATTGTTTTTATCCCACCACCTTTTTTTTTTTGGCTCTGAGCCGGTCAACTTCCGGTGAGAGGGGGGAGGGCGATAATTGAGAGAATCCCGCTGTCGAGTCTGAAGTGGACTCTGACATGACAATTTTCCCTGCTATTAGCTGATATGAGGGCATATCAGTATGATGTACGAGGTCGAGATCGACCCAGGGGATCTCCTTACAGCGTCTTAGCCCGACTTCCAACTGAACTCTCCGCAAATAGGTCGGCGGCAACGGCAAGCAGAGAAGCTGAACACAGGCTCAACAGTCCATGTATTATTGCTTGGTTTCCATGGAAACTGACAAAAGCGTCGGAAAGGGTGTCTTGAAAATGGTTTAAAATAAAGCGGATCCGTTTTGATCCAGTCACCTCTCCCCATCTCGTGTGAGTCGGATCAATACAAGAGCTGTTATGCAACCGCTGCCAGCAGGAACAAAGCCCCATGAACGATTGCATGATAAGACTTTCGATCGGTTGTGGAGTCCTTCAGACTGCACAAACAATGACCCTTCTTGTATTCCGCTCCACGTCGGCATAAGGCTTTATGGAGGGTGTATAGGGGGGCCGTATTTCACAGCCCATTTCCCTCTCAATCCTCCCGAAATCACTGAGCGCTTTGTTGCTGACAACAAAAGCTTCTAACTAAGCCGTTTAATTACGCGTACCTTTGGTTCGAGGTACTCACATTGAAAAGCAGCCTCCGCCTGAGGGCTAGCGTCAATAGCAACAAGCGTTACGGACGGCATCCTGGTCTCAAGTCATGCTGTTGCTTGCACTCGCTCTCGCGGCCTGATCACTTCTGAAGGCACTTGGCGCCTGTGGTCGGCTATAAGGGGAGCTTTGGTGAATGCAACGGCGTGTCTGGTTGGCTATTGGCTGTGCTGCATCTCTTCACTAAGTAGCATGCAACAGAGTCCTAAAGCGGTAGAGATCTTCTGTTGCATTTGCATGCGCGCATAACGGTGTCAGCTGCAAGAGACATTTTCGTTCTGCGAGCACTTTTCATACTTGAGACCAATGTAATTGTTTGTTTGTTTGTTTGGGTGCCTTGCAAATCAAACGAAGGAGGCGGACATAGATGCAGGTTAAGGTAACACTTTTGGCGGTTGTGAAACATGCAAAATAAATGGGTACTTATTGCATTTTTTTTTATTACGCTTTAATTTCCATCTGATGTTTCTGTGGATACTGTGTCCATCCCTTCTATCATCTATGCCATATTTATTCGTAAATACTTTGTGATATGTGTTTTTTTCCTTTGCGATTTGAGTCAAGGTTAGACTCTTTTCATTTACTTTCCAGGTACCAGTTAAATCTACACGCAGTGGCCTCTGCGTTCTTGAGAGTCCGAGAAAAGAAAGAAACCGAGGGCTTGTTCAATTCCTCTGAAAGGGAATGTTTACTTGGATTTCAAGGTCAAATCTTGAGTAGAAAAAGGTCGCAGAGGGATTTGAACGAAGCACATGTGTATGGCTAACTCATGAATACATGCTTCATCTTGGATGCGTAAATCAGAGGACATTGATCTCTGATATAAGGTAGCAACTACTAGGTACTAGTACTTAATGTGAATTGTCCATGTGAATATCACAGCAATAATTAACTGACGACCGTGGGGCGCCACTCGCTAACCTCGTGGAATTTTCAAGTCAATGTCTCGAATTTCCAATCAGGATTAAATAATAATAATTCAAAAGTATTGTTATTGGAATAATTAAAATAAAACTCACACAGAGATTCTTTAATCTTTAGCATAAATAGACAAATTTGACTGATCATTCAGAACTTCGATCAGAGAAGTCGTTTTGACAGGATCAAATAAGTTAGAGAATTATAACCTGTTTAGTCGTATGAATTGAACCCCAAAATCTATACATTCACACAAGGGCCCAGCACTGTCCACTCAACTCTCGGTGATGTTTCTTATTATTTATTTCCTAGCTCGCCGCTGGATGCATGCATGTTTTGAACCCTCTTCATCATTGACTCGAAACATTGCTGCATGATCTATCAAAACGCAAATCACAAATTCTCAATCAAGGATCCAAATATTCTAAATCACTATAACTTTATTGATTCATCCTAGTGGCGGTGAATCGACAGCAACAGTGATTATTTGTTTGATACATTAAATGTGCACCCCACCATTTTCCCCACGTTTACTAATAACACTGATAAACAATCCCAATCACCCAGTACCTTTCCGTGCCACACGTGGCTGCCACGTGTTTATTAAACGCCACAATATTTTGCACGTGTTGTTCACGTGGTGTATTAGAATTTCTCGGCTGAATGTTAGAATCTACTGCATTTTCCCAGGACTGGCAAGTCTAAATTCTACATCCACAAAACATTTCTATGCAGCCGCATGAATCGCAAATAATTCTGATTGGAAAAAAAGAATTCACAACATGATCGAGACACTGATTATTGCACAATCTATTTATCTCTGTGTCCTTCTGTGCTTCTGTGCATAATTTATACATGGATTAATAATGCGAAGACAATGTTTACGATTGTTCAAACTGAAACAATTCTAAAGATTTCTAGCAATTATTCTAATTGTTAATGCTTTCTAAAATTGTAATTGTTAAGTTACTAATTGTTAATCGTAACACGAACGAAAAATCAATAAATCATTTAAAGCAGTGATTATGATAGATACTTGTATATACTTGTTGTATCAGTCAGAAAAACAACAGACAATCTGTCCACGAAATTGAACTACCAAAACTTTGCATTATTCAGAATAGTATAATGACGAATTCAAATGATTAAAATTAAAATTTGAGACATAAATAAACACATTCCAGAGTCGAAATATCATCTGCAAGCACGGCGAGGATATTCCAGGCCGAAATTATGGAATCAATTTGAAAGAAAATCCCTTAACACCACAAATCACCATGACAACCAAATATCGCACTGAAGGCAAAGATAGATCTCACAATCAGTGCCATGTGACCTCATCAGAAGATCAATGGGCAAGAAATAGATCTCCATCTCCCTGTAGCTTACAAAGTTCAAGAAATTCCTCTCAGGGTATAGGCCGAGATCTCTTATCTCGACGCGAGACCTGAGAACGGCAACAGCAGAGTCCTCGTCTCAGAGGATAAAAGAAGATGAGAAGTAATTTCAATAGATGGAATCCCATTTCAATGGTCAAGGATATAGGTCACAAGGCAATGACCATCCCTCGCTCCGTGCATCAACTGCCTTTTAATGTCGTTCATTTAGTCGCAGTCTTAATTCTTCTCGACTCTTCATCTCATTTCCCGGCAACCTCCTCGTCTGTCAATGTCATTTTTTGTTGCCAGTGACGCGTCCTTTCTGCACATTTCATATCACCCTTATTCCCCGTAGAGCAGCCTAGCTCTTCTCTCTTTGCTCTTCGCTCTTCCCTACCTTCTCCTTTCGATCCTTTTCCCTGAGGGTCTTCTGTTGTATGACGTGGAAATGGAAATGAGTAGCATGGTAATGGTATATCCTGCATTTACCTCAATCAATCAATCAATCAATCAATCAATCAATCAATCAATCAATCAATCAATCAATCAATCAATCAATCAATCAATCAATCAATCAATCAATCAATCAATCAATCAATCAATCAATCAATCAATCAATCAATCAATCAATCAATCAATCAATCAATCAATCAATCAATCAATCAATCAATCAATCAATCAATCAATCAATCAATCAATCTGCCCTTTTGTATGCAGCCCTCAATTCCACTTGTCCATAGGGTTATCTTTCAATGGTCTCCACAGTCTCTGGACACAGCCAACCAACTTCGCACGTGATGTCCAATTCTAATGCAGTTGGCCACAATCTCTCGAGGTCGTTTCCTGGAAAACCTGTTTTTCTTTTGCAGTAGTCAAGACAGAGTTCTCCTTGTTGGGTTCCTCCCTGGCTCTCTCTGTACTTTCACGATGTACATTAGGAAATGTCTGGCTAGACAGTGCATGTACTTGATGAATAGAATCCATGGACGCCATGCATTTGCACACACTTACAAATGTCACAATGGTCATAAATTCATGCTTGGTAACTATATCAGAAGCCGAGTAGTTTCAGTCGGTTTCATCGCTTGACTGCGATTCAATGTCGCATGCGGAGATTGAGGACCAGGGTTTGAGACCCTCTGTGCATGACTCAGCAGTAGAACTGCAAAACAATGCCCGGCGCTGCGTATTGTTGTCTATATGCTAGTTTGCCGGACAATGGTCCCATGGGATTCATTGATAAGAGTAGCCGAAGGGGAACACCCGGTCCCACACTTCTCATCTTGCGCCCACATCAGCGAGCTGCTCGGAGCTGCGAAAGTCAACAACCACCGCGCTCATAAGCGTATTAGTATAAAAGTATTACAAGTGATTTATTTTTATTGCATACTTGTCATGTGATATCTTGCATTGCCGACTTATTGTGCAATTATTGCACAAGTGAGACTTGCCTTGTGGGCAATTAATTGGCGAGTTCTTGGGTTACTCATACTCCTTCTATACAGCTGTGATTTCACAAGTGCGATCTCACTCTCAAGCCAACCATAGGCCTCCGTAGTGTTATTGTGGTTGGTTATTATAAAGGCCGCGTCATACCCTCGTCAGTACATCACAGAGCAAAAGTTTTATGACGCCTGACACATGAGGCATGGTGAGGCTCCGCCCACCTTGTTCGGGTAATACGGCGCCAGAACATCGATAAATCCCAAGGGTTGTTTATCCTGCATGTGCATCACTAAAATAAACAGTAGTACATCGCGCACGGCTTTGTTTCACAGTTGGGCAGCAACATTTTCGCAATACATGCGCTAGGACATCAGTACACAGGTACAAAAGTATCTTCAAGGGCAATTTTAGCTCAAGGACAAGTTCAAAAATCCTGCTGTTAAATTAACTTGTTGAATTGATCGATAGGTTTTGTTGAGGTTTGAGACTATATGGATGACACCGACCACGCTCTTGAAACATTCATATGAGTGGCTCAGAGAGCCGAATAGATCACTAAATATCCAATACGGGGACAACCAAAGTATCTATATTATTTCATAATTTATTAGATACATATATACCTCAATGTTGACGAGGGAAAAATGACAAGCAAAGGGTTTCTTCTTCCGACCATACTAGCCCTTACGGACCGGAAGTTGAGAAAAGACTGACACAGCGGAAGTCCTTGACAAAAAGGCCAAGGTCACACGGGAAATGTCGGCCATTCATATGCTCCCCGGTGGAACACAAAAAGAATTCCCGTGTTTTCTTTCTTCTTGTACACAGCGGACGAAAGATGATGCTTCAACAGGCAGCCGGTCCTCGTTGCAATTATGCGCTCCTCTGCATATCCAGGGATAAACACACGAAGGGAATACTGTATTCCTGTTTATCAGGGAGTCGAGGTTCTATATACTATTCATAACTCTCATTATGCATCATAATCCCGAAGCTTGTATGCATACGAAAGATATGCGTAAATGCTGGTTAATATCCACAAGCACAGGGTGATGAGTGCCCCTCGAGGTGCGAATGCGTCTTCTTTCGGCTTCACCATTCAGACATCATTTTGGAGGCCGGACATCGGCCGAGTGGACATCACACAATTAGTCTGAGTGGTCGACACGACTATCCGGAAGAGGAAGCGCCTGGAGGTCATACGCAGAGGTCAATATTGATGCCCGGATGTTACTTGGGTCATCTTGGAGTCTACCCCTAGCCAAATTACCCTCGCTGCTCAATTTGGCCCCCATCCTTCCTCAATCAGTCCGTGTTATTTGCTTGAAAGTTTGTTATATACACTTGGTGCTAACTGACCCCTGGGTCATTTAACTCACACTTATAAGTCCGTGAAGGATATCTGTAGTACATAATGTGATACTGATTGTTCACCCAAGCAATCGCATGCTTTTTTTGGATGTTGACATCACGGCGTTGGTAACTGGTATATGGCAGAATAATTACTGCATATGTTTTGCAAGTGCTGTGCTGAATGACGTCGTCCTATGGGCCTACCAGCAATCATACACCTGATGCAGGATCGATAGGTTTGGACCATCTCAACACCTGAGATCTATCTACGAGCACCATGTGAACACGGACTTTGCTGATTAGGTGATTGGCTATGAGCATTTGTAGATCAAATATCTTTGCATATCCCTGTATTGCATTGGTTCTCATGTTAATGTTAATTTGCGAGTAATAGCAATTTGCTGGCCATGTGCAGTAAATGTCAATAACACGATTGAATAATCTATGATTGGTTGCAGTTACTGCTTTCACGTCTGTTGGCATTGGAGCCAACATCATGGAAGCACTCAGCGACTAACCAAAAAATATAAACAATTATCAGTTACCTCACTAAACTTACATTCAATATTAAAGTGACAAAATTCGCCAAATTGCAATTGTATATGATTCAATGGCTCAGCCCATGGCCGCAATTCAAATCTTACCATCCTCATTCAAAATATCGATTCTAACAAATAATGATTGACGAACACAATAACACGTCTCTTCATAGATGGATGGACAACTCTGCCATACTCACACATATTAGGACACAAGTTTCCGAGAACGATGTGTGACTTCGATGTCGTCCGTGTCAAAAGAGAGGTAAATAACTCAGTGGCCATATGGTCAGTAACAGTAGCCTTTGGTCATTCCGCTTATTCGATCCCAGAGAGGAAATGACGCTGTCACTTTAAGAGGGACTTTAGCCTGGAGAATCAATATTACTCACTTTACTTGAGGCGAAACTAAGTTTCCTAAGAACTAAACTGAAAAGGGAAGACGAGAGAGGGAAGAAGGATGGAGGAGTTATGTGGCATGAAACAGGGAGAGCGGCTTGATTACGTAATAAAAGCGCAGATGCTTTGTTATGGATGGCGTAGCTAGAGGATGGATGCACGATTCATTCGCAGTGTTTTCACGCCAAGTAACTCGCATCTGAATTTAAGCGGTGTGCAAATAAACAGTCACGTATGGCAGCACATGAATAAACACCCTGAAAGAGTATTCATGGACTTGTTCTGCAGTTCAATTGACCTGTAAGTCTGTCACAAAGAGAAGCTTGCCTGTAAGTCCAGCCCCTATGGTGTAAGCCTCAATCAGCAATGTCCTTGGCTCTCATCGGCCTCTGTCCTTGATCGGATCAAAAGATCAAAGCAGAAATATGACCACTTGAATGATAATCTATGACCGAAAGCGGTACCTGAGGCGATATTTCAGCAATCAATAAATGTATCAATGCATGGAGCACACCCTATGCACACCAAAAGAACAAATCTGGTTTTATCATAATGGACATGTCCATTGCGACGAGCGGGACATGTAATTCTGAGGACGAGGCACCTCATTCTTGGTGAGTGACAGGGGTTAACATTCGGAGAATGCGTTCATCCAGGGTTGCATTGAAGCTACTTCCTCTGCTGAAGACTGGGAATTCAATGAATGCCTCGGAATGTTCAATTAAAGACTGGCCTGGGATTTCAGGGGAATGTCAAGACACTGACATCTTTCTCGTGAAATGAATTCTAGATAGCATGCTATGCTATAGTTGGAGCTATATGCAGTGACCTAAGCGCACTGGTGAAATCGACTCTATAATTGTGCAATTGGCTCTGTCGTTCAATCTCCCTTAGCGCGGATCAATCACGTGAGTCTATCTACTATAAATGACGACTTTGTTTAGTCACTACAAAAGCGACGCAGAGAGTCAATTGCGCGCCGATCCATCTCAGAGACCTTTCTCTTTTTCTTCTTTATCTTCGGTTGTCGTGAGTCGAAGGAGCGTTTCTCATAGAGCAAAAACCACAAATAATTCATCATTCTACAGAAATAAGAACACCGTCCTTGGCGTCTTTTATAATGCGCGCCTTCAGGGTCAGATGTATACTAGCTGTGTCGTATAACATGGAATGGAATGATACCGTGGTAATACCATTGTCAACAACCAGTGTGTCTTCATATTGAGGCACACTGGTTGTAGACAATGAAATATGGTTACAAGTGTAGCCAGATACCCAACCAAACAAGAAAATGGTAGGAGTATAGTTCCCTATTCTCAGAAGGTAAGTACTCAAGAAGGTAGATGTTAAATAGCCGGAAATCTGCTCTTATTTGATTACAGACTTCCATACAGGTAATCAAATCAGTCTTGATGCCTGAATATTGTATAATATCACCGTATTCTATCTAGACTCCAGAGCACTATATACTTAATATGACTCGATAAACCGAAAGCCCATTCTCGGGTACAACGTTTTTTTGGGGGGCACAAATGGCTGAAACCGTAATGTAGATGCATGCTTTGCCAATCTGAAGCTAGCTTCCATGCGTGCTGTGCTATCACTATCATTAGGTTGCCTGACTGACTTTCATGGAAGTCAGCGATCTCATGCGACGCAAATCTAGTGCCAAGACCAAGATTCCCTCCACATCGATGTCAGGGGAACAAAACTTCCCGGCGATGAAACGGTTATGTCACACTCTGCGATAGCTGAACATGATCGCAGGTTTACTTCTCACACGCCCGTGAGGAGATGAAGAGGAGGAAGAGGTGGAGGAGGAAGAGACAATAAGGATAATTACTCCATAACGTTGCATCTCTGGTGTCCACACATCTGCCAACGTTAATTAATTCTGAATAACCCTTACAACTAATGGAAAAACCAAGTGAATTTGGCTTCCGCGATCTAAATTTGATTTACGGTCAATTCAGCAATTCCCTTGTTCATTCCCAATCAAATTGCACCAACATTGAGGCCAACAGACATTTTCACCTTTGCTTTCAATTCGACTCCAAACTCCCGATTCGTGGAAATCATATACCAGAGGGAACTTTCCGGGAAGCACTCTGTAATTATACGAATCCATACACCTGCACGAAAAATACTTGCATTTTTATGCGTGGGATTATTATTATTATTTTTTTTTTTTTTTTTTTTGATTTTATTTACAGCTGATAACACCGCAATTAATTCTCTCCATCCTACTCCCTCTCTACCGTTGCTGCAATATGCTGTTTATTACATGTATTATTCCTCATCTTTTCTCAGGACCACAAGTAATTAATTTTCAGCGCACCCCCTCCCACTTCCCTCCCCATCTCTGTCCATTTCCTTCGCGCATGCGCCTTGAATGGCTCCTTGGCCATAACCACAGATCATGTGCTTTGAGTCTTGTCTTGCGGAGAGACTAACATGGAATGTATGAATCCTTTGTTAACGGTAATGAATGGCATCCTGTCGAAGGAATCCTTATGGCGGTGCGTGCTCGGAATACTAGCATATTTCTCTTAGCCAAATACCGGACAACGTCTTGGCTATCCCACCCCGAGTCTCAAATAACTTGTATACTGATCTATTCCTCCAAATTTAGTGTATTATGGGCGATTACGTAGCTCAGTATACCGACACAAAGGCAGTATCTACACAATAAAAATGACAATCCGAATCACCGACCGAATCGCCTTTTTACTGAGACATATTTGCTCGAATCTCTGGCCGTATATCGGAGTCCCCTTCTCAGCCTTAGTGGGTATTGTATCGGCTTTGAGCACATAACATGGAGCCAATAGGACATTTGGACATCGCATGGGGCAGCTGCTAGTCTCGCTTTTATTGCTCAACGCAAGATTTGCTTCTGATTCTGGTGTAGAGATGCACCTCCGTTTCATGCCGAATCAATAGCATTCAATACTGAACAGATCTCTCGGATGTCGGTGATTTGTTCTGATTTGTTCATCAGTGGAGAAAGCGATCTCGAATCAGCAAAACAAGCCTCTTATCCAGGGTAGAGTGTGCCGAAAGTGGTTCTATTGGATTCTTATATTGGCAATATCATATAGATATGGAGAGGAACATCATTCATGCATAAAATACGAGATTTATCCCGTATAAAATCTTTATCCCGAAGCAATGAGTTTGGTTCCAGTGTACTAAAAACGCTAAAATCGTGATCAAATTGATAATCTCTTAACAATACCTGGTGTAGTTGTTTCTCGGAATTTTATATCGGATGAGTTCGCGGATGTCCACAATGGCTCTATGGGATATAATGATATCGAATGGTCATATTTTTACGCGAAGATATAGGCAATTGTTATAATTATTAGGTGTATGTTAAGAAGCTAATCTCCATATCTATGGGCTAAATGTATTTCCTGTGTCGATCTTTTGCCTTCGATTACACAGATGAATGGCGACCCAGACAGGATATATTCTCATCATATTCGGACGGATGAGGATCTCACCTGGCGATCAAGGTATAATTAGAAAGTGCAGACATGGGCAGCAGACACTGTCCATGTCCCATGTATTCACGTTGAATTTCCTCAACAATGCTGACTGATGAAAAATCACAAGCATACACATGCTTTGTCATATGGATAATTTTTATTGCTTGGTAATTAAATGCGACTATAGTTTTGCTATGCCAAAAATCAAGATATAGCAAGACAGAGAGAGAGAAACAAAAACAACAATATTATACAGTCTAGAATTTATAACATTATGAGCACTTTGAAAGGCATAGAAAGGTCCCCAATAATAACAATATATCACAGAAGAGGCACAAATCTCATCATAAGCACCACAGAAGAAGAAAAAGAAAAAATAACACGTGCTTCCTACTTATGATAATAATCTCAAGAACATTATTGGCCGGAATCTTTCATCTTTTTTGGTGACTTGGGTGAAATTGACGGTGATCTGGACGACCCTGGAGTCTTGCTCTTCCTGCCCTTTCTCTTCCCTTTTGGACTTGGGCTGCTGGTTTCCGGTGAGGTTTCTCCCCGGTCACGTGGTTCTCTTGTTTTGTAAGAAGATTGCTCACTGCTCTCGACGTTACATTTCTGCCTTAAGGTTTCCCAGGCTTTAGGGAAGGTCATGATCTTGTTATTGGACACATCAAGGTGTTTCAAACTGTTTAGTTTGCAGATTGCTTCAGGGAGGACTTCGATGATGTTGTCGGATAAGTCCATTCGCTCGATATTTTTCATCTTGGCTATGTCTTTGGAAGCGGGCAGATCTGTGATGTCATTCGCAGAAGCGTTGATCACTCGAAGACGGTACAGGTAAGGGAAATCAATAGGTAAGGAATCGATGTGATTTCTGGAGACATCCAACACCAGCAGACTCCCCATGACATCAATCCGGTCATTCGGGAATTTCAGGAGAGCGTTCCCGGAGAGATTTAATGTTGTCATCTCACGGAGTTCTCCGAAGTCGTCGGGAAGAGTCTGCAGTTGGTTTTCGGATAAATCTATGAACTCAAGTTCAGAGAGTTGTGTCATTTCTTTTGTGAATTCTGTGATCTGGTTGTTGGAAGCATCTAGGTACTTGAGCTTCTTCAAAGTAGAAATATCATCAGGGAAAGCCTGGAGAGTGTTATTTTTTATAATGAGTCTTGCCAAGTTCTTGAGCTTAAAGAACTTGTCTGAGAGCTTCTTGAGAAGGTTGTTGGATAAATCAAGATTCTGGAGCATCTTCAGGTTGCCAATCGCCGCGGGAAACTCTTCCAGTTGAAGGAAGCTCAGGTTGATTGAGGTCATGCACCTGGCGTGGGTATCATCCCCTACCCGGATGAGCAAGGAGCCTCTGGGATCGTCAACGGGGAGATGGATAGGGTTGCCGGAGCAGTCGAAATCCCTGACTGTCTTGGGAACATTCAAGCCGGTCAATTGGTTCCCGGCAACGTGTAGGGTTTTTAACGTGTACAGAAAATCCAGTGACCGAGGGAACGCAGATAGCTGGTTCTGTGAAAGCAAGAGAGTTTCCATGTTTCTCAGTTTTCTCATGTCCGCTGGTAGAGCCTCCAGTCCGTTATTGGTTGCGTCGATGTAGATTATGATTTGATCGTCGCCTAAGGTGTCTGGCAATGTTGTAACAGAATTATTGGCCATTTTTATCATCTTCAAGGTTCTAATTCGACCGATTGAGTCTGGAATGGTCTTGATTGCGTTGTCCGATATGTCTAAATTGACCAGCGCTTTCATTTTATCAATGTCTGAAGGCAGGAGGTCGATTGCATTGCTCGACAAATCCAAATCTTCGCAATTCCTCAGCCCAGACAAAGCACTGACGTTCCTGAATTTGTTATGAGATAAGTTCAACTTCTTCAAGGTTTTCATGTCCTCAAACTTTGGCGGGAGCAAGTTAATTTCATTATGGGATAAATCCAGGGTTGTCAACTTCTTGAACATGCAAAACTCATCCGGCAAAGTTTCCAAAGAGTTATGGCTTATGTAGAGCTGGGTCATCGCGAATTGCAAGTTGCACAACTCCGGGTTGAGGAACTTCAATTTATTGTGTGATATGTCAAGGTGGGTCATATACTTGACTAGTCCAAGTTGAGGGGGCAGTTCAGTGAGTTCGTTATGCGAGACATCCAAAGATGTCAAACAGAGAAGGTTTTCGATGCCATTGGGGAGCTGCTCAAGTTGGTTGTAGGACACATCCATGGAGTGTATGCAGGGGTTTTTGACGGAAACAGCCGGTAGATCTTTCAACTTGTTGTGGGAGACATTCAGGGTGAGCGGCAATTTGTATATGTTCTTCTTCAGCGATTTGATAATGTTGTTGGACAAATCGATGCTGACAAGACTTGGAGCTGTGCCAAGTTTAGCTGGGACAGTTTTGAGTCTGTTGTTTGCCGCTTTGATCTCTGTCAGTCCGCTGGCTTTGTGGATCGTGGCCGGTAAGCTACGAAGTGTGTTGCTTGAGATATCGAGATAATTCAGCGCCTTCAGCCGAGAGATGGAACCAGGGAGCTTAGAAATGGTGTTGTTTTTAAGATCAATGTTTTCCAGCTCTTTGAGGGCGGACACGGCGCCAGGCACTTTCTTCAAACGGTTATTGGGAGCTTCCAGGATTCTGGCGAAACCTTGAATTTCTTCGTTCTGGTAGATTTCTTTGGGTAGGTTCTTGACGCTGGTTGTTGACCAGTTCAACTGGACACCTCGCTGACCATCCTGCTGTGGAAGGATGTGGCGCCTGATATCGGCGGGAAGGGACTTTATCTTGCTGCCCGGTCCCGTGGGCGGGGGTGGCTTCTCGTCTTTCTTTCGCCCGCTTTTCCTCCCACTCATATCAAAGCCGTTATGATCTGCAAGGAAACAATAAGATCAGCGAACGTTATGAATCCCTGCAGACGCTCACAATGGCGCACAAATCGATATCATCGATTTGTTGTGTAATCGAAGTTCATTCAACAAAGGAATGTCATTAGCTACAACGGTCATGTTAAAGGGATCAGCTCAACATAAGATCATGGCTTAAATGCGGAAGGAGGTCATCAGGGGGTCATATTGGAAATTGATCAAACATATTCAGCAGACTCCAAAATCCACCGTATCCTTTCCGGTACGGGCGGCACAGCTGTGCATTAACCACCAGTATTGCTTATAATTGTAAGCATATCTATGACCTGTATAAACATGTACTTCTTATCAATAAACAATTTTCCAATTTGGGAATTGCTTGTATAGACGACGTAAGTGGACGTTCATCGTAAAGTCAGGCATTTAGGCCTTAAACACGGACGAAGCCAGCCTTTCGCAATACAGCATATACACAATTGAATATACTTACACAACTGTAGATGAAGGGAGATTGTGTAGGCCTAGGTATGGAACTATGAAATTAGGCTGCAGCAGTATTAGCCATGGCTAAGCTTGTGACTAGGGCCCTATTGAGTTTTTGGTTTTAATTATATGTACACCTTCCCTTATGGATATTTTTGAATTGTGAAGACGCCGATGATTCCATTGATCAATAGATACACCAATGCAGGTACAACCATGTATATCTCACCCAAGGAAATATACATGATTACAATTGTATATCGGGTACAGGGTTACCGCAATGTTCTTTTATCCTAACATAATAATGCACAATTGCATATAACACACAGGATAATGTTTCATTTACTAGATTGGCAACCGAACTAATTTCATGGTACACATATACATAGAGAACAATAATAGTTAAAGATAATATGATTCAAGCATGAAACTCACCGTTGCAATCTCCACCCAAACACTAACTGCATGTACATGTATGTCAAGTTTAATCTAACAATACAAACTAATGCCATAATGGCCACCTCAGTTCAATAATTACATCAATTACAATCAATTATAACCACAGGTGTATTACACACCTCCAACTGACCTCTCACCTTTTTAATCTAATTTGACATCAACCAGATCCCGTAGATATCTCCGGTAACCAACAGGTTTTGGATTATAGACGACCCCGGTTCGCTGGCAGCTTCCTTAGCAACGCGACAACAGAACGTCATGGGCCATGAGCGAAGACCTCTTTTCACAATCCAATTCAAAGGCTCTTCATGCGTTGACATTCGATCGGTGTGGAGAGAGACCACAGTGCGATCCGAAAGCTCTATGTGCGCCGTTTACAATGCGAGCTTATGCGGTGTTTGCAAGTACTTGGTATGCATTGTACTTTTATCGAGTACTGGTGGTGCTTTTTCTGCATTGACGAGTACTGATGGAGTATACTTGTAGGTAATGGCAGCTTCTGACCGTGCATAAACCTAGCAATCGAGACTTTTGAATCACGTATGCCTATTTGCTTTGGTATTGCCCGTGTAATAAATTATAGTCGATCACATACCACCAACTGTAACAGAATAAGTGGACCAATGAATTTTATGATTAATTTCAATAACAATGGATATCATATTTGAAGATTTCATGCGCATTCCAGCACAATTATTGGCTCACATAAAATACCAATTGATATATACGGTACGTACCGTTGTAGCAACAAGACAGCATGTGTTAGCATGCAGTTCTGGAATGGTACATGTAAACTTGCATATAAGTGCATACATAAGCAGACATCCTTCATGTCGTCATATTGATGCATGCATTTGTCAAATTCAATTATCCATACATCACCCAACCCGTCCCGACCCAAACACACCCCCTCTAGTTTATAGAGTGAAAGCTGGGTGAAGTGTATATAGACTGCGTGTATCTCTCACTTTTGTGCTATAAAACCCGATAATCATGTGGTATGTGAGGTCACAGTCACAGATGTAATGAAATGTCGATGCATTTCATCCAGTAGGGACATGCACTTTGGTCATCAATGAATATATTGGGGTCATGAAGTGCATTTGTCTTTTTATTGAGATCGTAAAAAGATATGATTGATATCTGGCGCCCACAAGGGTCTCGAAGATACTACAGGACGTAGTCCGCAGGGGATTCCGCCCAATTATTGCATCCAATTCGTATTTTATCACCTCCATAGAAATTTATTTGGGCCTCCCTGGATACGTATGGATGTTTATTTTATTTATATTATTTCCATAATAGAAATTAACGCCTTCCAACTTTCTGGAACAGTAGGAATTACCTACTAATATTGAACTAATTATACACGTACATCCCCCCTCATGTGTTGTTCGCATGCCGTATTGTGGCCATAAAATTATTGCGTTTACACAAGATCTCAAAGCAGACAAAAATTAAACCTGTGGCGGCGTTTCTGTCTTGCTGCTTCGTTAAACCATGGCATCAAGACAAAGAGCTGCATCTTTTACATTGCATCTTTTACATTGTGTCTTGGGGAATCGTTGGCCTCCATAAAGGGACGAAGGAGTACGTATAGGACTGTAAAGGCAGGAATCGCCGTCAACATTAGCACGATGATGCTGCCACGAAGAGTGAATAACAAAATGTCTGTCTGCCCCAGAGTTATCGCGTTTCATCGAAGCCGTTATGATATACCAGCCAAATGACTGTGAAGCGGTGTTATTTTCAAGTTTCAACCGATGCAGGGAACATCATAATCTGTTGTAACCATGCATGAGCTTGTATCTTGCCTTTGGACTCGCCACGAAACAAAGCAGACACTCAAACATAGGCTATCACCGATCTATATGCAATTCATGACCACACCAATGAACTAAAACAATGTGTGCGATAGAAGAAACAGTGACGCCCTTTTCGGTCTGCTCTCTACTGTAATTGACCACCCTAATGGTATATAGCTTGAGTCAGGTAATCCAATTTGAGGTCTTTCATCTTTATCACCTGCATTCAGGTCTCGGAATGAAGGGTAAAATCAACGTTAAGATCAGAGTAGAAACGACAAGCTCACCTTTGGTTTATCCCGATTCCACCGCGCCCTTTTTTCATTCAAATGATGGGACATTTCGTTGCTATAGCAACTACAGTAAGCACTAAAGTATGTTGCATGTGCAACCGGCTTAATTATAATTATGGGAGGCACAAATTGTTAAGAATTGTTGGGTTCTATAGTTAAACTTAGATCCTCATAGCATAGAATACTTTGTTTAACTTTCTTTATTTAACTGTAATAATATAATTATAGTTCAATTTGCTTGTACACAAAAGAAACAGAGATCAGCAGAAGAAATAGGCCTTACAACCATCGTCATTGAACCTGGACAACAGTTTTATTCAGCATTACACGGTTGGGTGTCCTCTATATAGCACTTGATGATGCAGAATCCTTGACAATGGTTGAATATGTTATTGAAGTCCACGAAGCATTTCTGTTTGCATGGCTGGATGCAGTCCTTCAGCCGCTGTTTGACAGACGTTTCGTCCTCGGCTTGGTCCTCGCCCTGGATTGCGACGACCAGCACCAACAACAACAAAGGTAAACAAAACTTTCTTCATCATGGAGTAGATTGCAGCACCCTTAGTTGAAGAGAAACACGGGTAACATATGGACAAAACTCGGAAACGAAATACCTGTTGTAGACCTGTTGTAATTAAGACGCTGGGTCTGTGAATTCAGTATGTGGTGTTGCTGTTCAGTTTGCAGATGTATTTATATCATTGATTCAAGCAATTCAATTACGTTTATTACCTTAATAATTTTAGTAATTAGAAATTTGTAATTAGTTGCATTATTAGATTGAGCATTTAGATAAACTGATGCACTTGTGTTTATTTGGTTTTAATTATTTTATACCCAATTCATGTGTAAATAACACCGAGTAATTCATTACGCGATCTCATAAAATAATCCTAAGGGTTATAAAGCATATCTTCATATTAAGATACAGCATACTTAATCATGTAATGCGTGACACAATGCACTTGAAACCATCTTTATTGCCTTTGGTGCAATTATGGCTTTGTTACCTTCGGGTCTACTCGGTGATCGAAATAAATAAGTCTTCAAATGTTTCTTAAAATCGTCATAACTCCCACAATATCGTAAATTCGCAGCTAGTGTGTTGCCCAGCAACGGAGAGGGTGCGGTCACCATACATGGACCTAGTTCTTGGCACATCCAGGAGCACGGCTGCCTGTGATCGAAGCGTCCGAGTCTGGGATTTTAGTGATAGTATCTTCTATATGTATAGGCTGGGGCTTTATTATGGATAGCTTTAAACATAAGGACACACAATTTGAATGCAATCCGTTGTTCCACCGGTAGCCAGTGTAGTTCTCTGAGGAGGTGTGTGCTCTCACGGCGGATTATCCGTGCAGAAGAGTCATGTTCAAATTCCATTCTGTCGTTGAAACTTTCGAACTCAGTCACCGAAATTTCATGGGGCTCTACTCAATAATTCTTTTGTCATGAATCATATCAATAACCTATTAAAACAAATATATCAACTTTCAAGAAACAACTCAAACTATTTCTCTTTCTTTTGTCTTTTCTCTGTACTTTTCTATCTGATTTCAATTCAATTTATCTTCTTGTTGCAATTAAGTTCTCAACCTATTTAATACGGTTGTCCGTCCTTTATTCTTGTTCTCACTGGGTTACTGCATAACTTCATGCTCCCTTGCCGGTCATTGTTCCTCTGCATACCGTTGAATAAATGATTTGATTAAAAAATAACATTGTAAACCAAGTTTGCTACTATTACCCGATTATTGCATAAGCAGAGCCATCCATAGTTGTACACTAATACACGCAATACAAGGCATGATAATCGTAAAAGCAAGCATTTAATATGAGCAAGATATCACATAAAAAGAGGAATCTGTAGAAGTGACCCTTGAGGTCACTCAAGCGGACCCCTTACAACTGTCCAGGTAGGCTTGGACATGCTGGTTAACATTGGTCATCTGCCATTTCTTCATCCAGGGCCCCGTGATTGTCATATTGTATTTATCCTCTTCGGACTAGAGGAAGAAATAAATCAGGCATCAATCCCCTTGTTGATTTCGCTTACCACTCCCAAAGATTTGCCAGTTTCCTCGTGACGTTTTATGTCCAGAAACGAATCCCAATCGATCTTGAAGTTGGGGTCATCGCTTGACCTCATCCGCACCCCGTCCTTCATGCCATAGAAACCAACTGGTTGGTCAGATTTCTGCCATCGGAGGTCCAGACTCCATCTAACTCGATCGGATTCGTTCTCCAAACTGCATGTACACACGAAGTTACAATGCAATTGAGATTTCAGTCCGTTAGAGTTTTTGCAAACCTCCGATGGGGAATCATGTTATTGAATAGAAGCACTCCGCCGTACGGCACAGGACATTCGACAGCGTTAGCCACATCCACTCCTAACGTCTCAGCCATTTCGTCAGGCTCAGCCATGATGTACCACGTGTCCCTCCAGCAGCCGTGGTGCTTAGCCACTTTACCAGATCGGTGACCTCCTGGCATGACCTACATAATATGCAAATGAGCATTACGTACACGTGGGTCATCCAGAACCTCTACGCAGCCAGTGTCTTTAGTAGCATCGACAAGGGGAACCCATGCCGTTACCTGCATCACCCCATTTGCAGTACTTTCCATGTACCCGGCATCTGAGAGTTGCATTTGACTTTTTGTGGCATAAAGTGTTTGTTTAGTACCTTGATGCCAGGGCACCGTGGTGGCATTGCTCCGCGGAGTTTTACAGCGGAGGTTCCAGACAGGATGGCCAGAAAGGTCGGCTGACCCGATCAATTGCTCAGCAACGTTCAGCAAACGTTTGTTTGACCAAAGATTCCTGAACGACTGGCACTGCAGATGAATGACATGTAATAAATGTTGATTTATCATCCTCTAATTTATACCGATGGAAGTTGAGCTCTCTTCAACATCAGTATGTTGGTTCCGGGAAACTCCGTCTCCATGGCAACGAGACGGTGATCCAGATCAAGCTCAGAGTACGGTTCTGTTTGTAGCATATCCAATTGTATTATGAGATAAATAAACGTTCACCATCATACGGGATATTTTGCCATCCTTGTGCAGCTCTTGGGCCAGTTCATCCACCAGTAACTCAACATCCCTTCGGACTGGGTCGAGTTCATCTCTGGTCTGGAAGAAATCTTCCACTACGACATATCCCTACAATGAAGTAAGTTCAACTTCCTGGAACAAGCCATAACGTGAAGCCTACCTCTTGAAAAAACTGGTTCAACTGGTCATAGTTAAGTTGACCTGGTTTCCATTTTGGAGGTTGCTGGGGAACGGTTGTGAAGAGGTCTGGGAAGGCCTCATCTGAGCTGTTGTCACTCATTGCTGATGTTGTTCTGGGTGAGATGAACACTGCATCGGTTGGACACACACCTGGCGGAAGTACAAGTATATGGGCGGGTGTCATCAATATGCAGGTATATGCGTTCATTTAGGTCAGGTTATCTTGTGATAAGCCAAGTGTAGATACACCTATATTGTTATCAACTCATGATATTTGTTTGTGGAAAAAACCATGGTGATATCAAAGGTAAATTTTATTGGTTTGTGATAATTGGTTATAATTGGTGTAACACGTCAATATTATATATTACACACCAGATATTATATAACGGCATGTCCTAGCTTACATCGACCACAACATATTACATTATTCTCTCTGTTAGTATTTTTCTCGCTTTTGAAGAGCATATATAAACATAAAATGATGAATGTGTTCGCCACCTGTTCTTTTTATACTTGGATGACTACAGCCTCATGCATATACTGATTCTTGGTTGATGCAATCATGAGTACCGAGAGTAGCCTCATGGAACATTTATTACAACCACACTGTGAGCACAAATAAGATTGTGAGCACAAATAATGTATAAACAGTCGTACACGCACCTCTGCTGCTATGATCGATATCAATGTATGCAGTATGTGATGTGTGCAAAGTCAAAACACTACGCGCGAAAGTAGGTCATCGTGACCCCGAAAGTCGAGCCGTTCGTAAACAATCGAAGCAACCCTGGATAGAAGCAAGCAGCTACATTACTGGGAGGCTATTTTTATAACTACTTTGTTATCATGTGTTTATGTATATATATATATACTGTGAAATTACATGTAAACCTAAAATTAGGCTGATAATCGTGATTATAGTACATGGCCTACGCAGTTGCATTGCAGGAAGCGCTGCTGAATACTTAGTATATTTTATTGAATCTAAATTTTCCTAAATTCACGTGCATATTTAATTAACAATGTGTTGCCACTGCCGCCGCGCACTGATGATCTCGCCATGTTAATAAGCGCATGCGGAGAATCTATATAATTTCAAATATTATTCATGCTCAGTTAAGCATTGCCTTCGCGTGTGATTAAATTCAAATGTATTGTAATCACTTTGAAGTTTTATTATGAATTCACCGAATTGCGTGACTCATTTCTATGTGATGCGTAGGCCTACCCTTGACTCAATCACTGTATGTCTTGGCCTCAGGTGGCCTGGATTCAAATAATTATGCAAGATTAGCTTTGCAAGGTTTGACTTCTGTTCTTCCTTACTTTCTTTCTTTCTTTTTTTTTTTTTTTTTTTTTTTTTTTTTTTTCAAATTGCATTACACAAAATATACTCCATGAAATTCATCGAATGCGATTACTTCGTTTAACACACATTTTATTTATTTATTTATTTATTTATTTATTTATTTATTTATTTATTTATTTATTTATTTATTTATTTATTTATTTATTTATTTATTTATTTATTTATTTATTTATTTATTTATTTATTTATTCCACGCCTTCTGCAACTGCCAACTGGCGTTGTTCGAAGGCATGTTACAATTGGTATAAAGTGAAACATTACATAAAAATGAAGAAAAAAAAATATACATCCGATAATAGTTATTGTCAATTATTTCATGGCACGATGATTGCTGGTCCAGCTGACATTGATTGCGCGGACATAGTTATTGCAATTCTACTATAATTGATATCATACAATTGTATGCTAGCTCCGGCCTGTTCGTGTGCCCATGTCAACTGGATGATGAACAAACTGCCACAACTTTGTGGAAGAATATGACTTCAAAGAAACAAAACGCCAGTTGCCAATCGTCACTCAATTTTAATGCATCGGTATAAATATATAAAACGCATTAGATTTAAAATCTATTCACAGATAAAGGGAGCAATAATAATAATTTCACAAGAGAATGCAATGAATATAACTCAAACATACAATTAAAGGCATGTCCATCAATTAATGCATGTGTTGATACCATTCAAAGCAAGATTTTATCAATGCCAGTAATGAACAGTCCCAATGCAATCTAAATAAAAACCCATAACCCATGTAGAAATTAAGTGGAAAAAAAAAAAAGACTTCGTAATGATCATTAGGAAATACTTTTAATTATCAATGCCTTGGTCAGTGATCACCCTGCCAGGCCGTGCCACTGGGTACCCCCTTCTCCTGCGTCCAGCATCGCCTGCACGTGGCGGTTAACGTGAGTGATCTCCCATTTCTTCATCCAGGGGCCAGCGATGGTTGTACTGAACTCATCATCTTGCTGCAACCAAAGAAGTAAATTAAACATAGACGAAACCCGGGCTCCTCCCACCACGTGTAATTCCTTGTCACTCTTCTCTTGCCGAGTCACAGCGTTAAAAGCATCCCAGTCAATCTCCACTTTGGCCTTTTGGGATGTCCGCATTTGGACGCCGTCTTTCATGCCATAGAAACCCACCGGGCGATCCGATCTTTGCCAGCGGAGGTCCAGGCTCCACCGGATCTTATCGGAGGTGTTGTTCAAACTATGGCACAGCACAGCGTACGAATATTTTATACAAACAGATTAGCTAACCTTCGGTGGGGAATAGTATTACCAAAGAGTATGAGGCCCCCGTATGGGATAGGGCAAGTCACGGCGTCTTTGACATCCACCCCTAAAAAGGTAAATAAAAAATATTCGACCTTACAGTTAATTACTTTATTTCTGGTTAATCAAACCGAGCGTTTCTTTCATTTCTTCAGGTTCAAGCATGATGTACCACGTGTCCCTCCAACAGCAGTGGTGTTTAGCTATCTTTCCACTACGGTGACCTTTGGGAACCATCTGCGTCACCATGGAAACCACGTCGCTATAGCAACCGAAGCACGTCGAGATGAACGTTCAGTTACCTGCATGCATCCAGTCTCCTTTGTAGCGTCTAGCAGAGGAATCCAAGCCGTCAGCTGCATCACTTTGTATGAATCGTTGTCAAGATAACCGGAATCTGAAACATTTTATGACGCAAACAAATTATAAGCTTCTATTTGGAGAAGTGATACCTTGATGCCATGGCACAGTTGACGCCTCGTTTTGAGGTGTTTTCGTTCTCAGATTCCAGACTGGATGTCCAGATATGTCACTGGTTCCTAGGAGTTGCTCGGCGACATTTAACAATCGTTCATTCGACCACACACGACCCACAGACTGAAACAATTTCATTTCATTTTACTCGATGGAATTTGTTATAATTTACAGTATATGTAATACGCAAACTAATTGCAACTACATCTACATGTGTGTATATATTTTATATATACATATGTACAAGTACAAGTGTATACAACCAGAATATATTTATTACCATCTAACCCGTGGGACAATATTTTACAGATGCCATATGAGCTGGAGCAAGCGAAGCCAAATCAAAAGCCTTGTCCTGAGTACAGCAGTGTAGCTAGATTGACCTGCGGCATTAAAGCTTGTTTGTGAAGTAGGGTGCCCGCTCCAGGCATGGCCTGATCAATGGCAGTTAGCTTATTGAAGAAGTCAAGCTCTGTGTAAGCCTCTGGAATGAAACAGGAGGTTTACCCACTTGGGGAACTCTTCCTGCTTTGTGCAACAAAATATTCGCTCCTGGGAAGCTACGTTCAAGGGCGGAAAGTCGATCGAAGAATCCGAGTTCAGAGAACAGTTCTGATTTAGAGTTATGCAACTTTGAAGTCACCTGGAATACCGGTTTATAAAGAGGGTTTCTGACCTGGGATCTTCCCTGCGGCGTAAAGCTTGTTGGCCAAATCGTCGACCATCCCTTCGATTTCTTTTTTCACTGGTTCTAGTTCTTCATCGCGGTTGAAAAAGTCGTCCACGATAACGTATCCCTAGAGAATAAAAACAAGATTAAAAACCTTTAATTAAGGATCACGTCCAACCTCCTCAAAGAACTGTTCCACTTGCTCTTGAGTGAGTTGTCCTGGCTTCAGTTCTTTGGGTTGTGGGGGCATTTTTGTGAAGACGTCGGGATAAGCCTCATCCGTCTCACCAGGCCATCGCTTCATGAGATCCACTTCTGCCATGCTAAAAGTTCTGGAAGACGAAGGGGAGGTTGGAAGAAAAATCACCTGGTGCTAACTGCAAAAGAATGTTAGGCATACACGATTACGTAACTGGGTCATTTATTTGAGGAGACCCGGGAATGGGATCACCCTCTAGTCTTTTGAACAGATCCCAAGGGGTTTCGACCCTGCATGCAAGCTACCATAGGCAGTACCACACATCACCGGCCTTGTACTCAGTTGAGTTATTATAATAGCACCGATCATAAGGTAAGTGTAAGTGGTAACGCATATACAATAGCTGGTACAGTATTGGTAATTTGATATCTAAAATCAGATAAACTACAATTTCCGCATGCATATGATTACACAACGTAAGTTGAGACTTGTGTACATGAAATCGGAATGTGATATGTACTTACGTGATCAAACGGAGTTGCAGATAAAACAATGAATAGCTCCCAATGAAAACAAACACGCTAATGTCAGTGCACAAATGTGAAACGATTTTATCTGCTTTTCTCAGCAACAGACTGCAATAGGTCACGAGGCGGCTTGTGACTATGAATAGTCGATATTTTTCCCCGAGTATAACATCTAAAATCGACAGAACAGGGAATTGTGATTTCAATTAATCAATGGAGTGATTGATCATTCTTAACAAGTTGTGATCGATTTCGACAACTTGTTGAAAGATGAAAACATATGTAGGCGGGATTATACAAGTGTGGATTGATAGCACTCTTATCTCATATTTCATTAGACCTGCTTAAACTTCGATGCAATTGGTCGGATTTTCTCGAATACCCACCCCTAAGTTATAGCCGATAATTATAACATGACGACGCAATTAATCCTTTTTGTGTCTATATGTATAAGACTGAGTGATCGATGCACACACATGCGCAAGGTGTAGTGTTATTGGTCCACGAAGAACTGCATGTCCAGTTTAAAGGGAGGGAGAACTGGTTGAAAATGGACTTTGAGTCGTTATTTGATGCACCAAAGATAATTCTTATGCCTGGCCCACACAAGGAATATCATCGCTAACGATTTCGTGGGAGATATAATGCTAATTAGGCGTGACGTCAGTCGCTGTGATGAAACACCGAGTTCCCCATCTTTTCCAATGGGCCTCGTCATATCACCGTGTTCTGCGACTAAACCCCTGTG